>PVKH010049576.1:0-10085 GCA_004027955.1 Chaetophractus vellerosus | reverse complement strand
ATTGCCTTTGGGAAGATGGTCTTGCAGGTGGGAAATGCCTTCTTTCTGAAAGAAGGGGGAATACAATTTGCAAGCGTAAGCACTTCTCTTGTGACTCATTAGTCACCTTAAAGAGGACCTTTACTGCAGTCAGGAAGGCATTAGGAAGCTGCTACCAGCACAAGACACGTGCCCTCATTGCAGCAATGTCCCCCCTCACCCCAGTCACCAAGGCTCAGGAACAATGCAGCCAGCGGGGCACTTTCCTTGCACATATATGATAAAATGCATAAAATGCATAAAGCTGAGAGTGTGTTTCTAAGCACTGCTTGTTTCTGCTTCTTGAGCAGACTGTGTGTGCTGCCTGGCCTGGTGCCCACCTCATTTACCTGCCACCCTGGGAGACGCTGAGCTGAGACAGAGAAGAGGAGGCTCCATTTTCCAGAGCACTCTCTCTTGTGCCCACTCTCTCTCAGAGATTCATGCCAGGCTGAGATAGCAAAATATTCCAATAAATGAGCATCAAAGCTGAGTGGTGACAATGATAGAGGGAGAGAGTTGCAATGAAAGACCAAACACACACACACGGAGCATTACAATGAAAGCAAACCAAAATGTAGGTTCACTTGGAATGAATCAAAGAGCATAACTCAAAACAAGAGGGAAGGGGAAAAAGCTGCATTAATCAAATGGAAACACACATTTTTGGGATAACATTATGTCCGTCTACAAATGGTGGCCTCCTTCAATTCATACACACCGAGGCAGTCAACACACTTGGAACCGGATGCCGACTTCTGCTCCTTGCATTAATAGCTATATGGCCGTGGGTCAGTTAATTAAACATTTTACGTCTCAATTTCTTTGGGAAATAGGGATAATTGTATCCACTACACAAGGGTTTTGTGATAAACAGGTTAACTATTACATATAAACTGGCTTTGGTCAATGTGTGGAACCTAGCAGGTGTTTAACTACTCTGGAATATATTAGGTGCTATTATCAGTATCATCATCGTAATTAATTATATTTGTATCTTCAATGTGTAACAGCGTCTTCAATAAATATCTGTTGAAAGCACACTTTAAAAATTTTTAATCAAATTTAGTGAGGCATAAACAACATACAATAAAACACACTCAATTCAAATGTAAAGGAGTGTGTTTTATTGTATGTACAGTTCAACGAGTTTTCATAACTATACATCCATGTAATAACCAACTTAATCAAAATACAGACATACCCCCGCCCCGCAAAATGTTCTTTCTTACCCTTTTGCAGTCAATCCTCCTCAATCCCCAGCCCAAAGCAGTCACTCTGCTGATCTGCTTCCTGCCACTATTGATAAGATGATCCTTTTCTAGAATTTAATAACAGGATCCTACAGTATTTACCTTTTCGTGTCTGGGTCCTTTCATGCACCTTAAGGTGTTTGTGACCCATCCATGTTTCTGCACGCGTTAGTACGTTGTTCCTTTACCTTGCTCAGGAGAATTCCATGGTAAGGATATACAAAATTTTTTTATCCATTTACCTGTTGATGGACCCTTGTTTTTTCCCCAAATTTTGGCTGTTATGAATAAAGTTACTATGAGCATTCATGTACACGTCTTTATGTGGAAGTATATTTTCATTTCTCTTGGGTAAATACATAGGGCTGGAATTGCATAATTGTATAGTAAGTGATACTTATTTAATTTCATAAGAAACTACCAGATTATTTTCTAAAGTAGTATCATTAGCAGTCTCTGAGACTTCCAGTTTCTACACACCCTCACAAAACAAAATTATATTGACATTTTATTTTTTAAATTTAGCCATTCTAGTGGGGTTGTAGTCGTATCTGGTTGTGGTTTTAATTTTAATTTCTCTGATGACTAATTATGGAAGGCATCTTTTCATATTCTTATTAGCTATTCCTATATCTTATTATGTGAAGTATCTGTTCTATTAAAATCTTTTGGTGAATTTTTTATGCTGTTTGTCTACTTATTGAATTAGAAAAGTTTTTTATATATTCTGGTTATGAGTTCTTCATCAGATATGTTTTGCAAATATTTTAGGCCAATATTTTTTTGACTTTCATTTTCTTAGTGGTGTACGTAGAGCAAAAATTTGTAATTTTTATGAAGATCAGTTTATTAATATTTTCTTTTCTGTTTCATGATTTTGTGTCCTATCTTTGAAATATTTTCATAACCAATGAGGGCAAATATTTTCACTTTGTTTTCTCCTAGAATATTAGAGTTTTAGCTTTTACAAGTAGGTCTATTATTCATTTAAAGTTAATTCTGCATATGGTGTGAGGTAAATTTTGAGGTTCATTTATTTTTAAATGAATATCAGTTGCTCCAGAACCATTTGTTGAAAATACACTTCATATTTTTAACTGTTGAATTCATTTTATGCCTTTGCTGAAAATTAATTGTATTAATTATTTCTACACTCTCTGCTCTCTTCCATTGATCTGTTTGTCTATCCTTTTGTCTTTTACTTTCAAAACTGTTTTGGCTTATCTAGTTCCTCTGCATTTCCATCTAAATTTTAGAATAAGCTTGTCAATTTCTACAAAAATTACTGCGGAATTGGTTCATAACTGTGCTGAATCTATAGATTAATTTAGGGAGAATTAAAATCTTAACAATATGGAGATTTATTAATAAATATGTCATATACTTCCATTTATTTAAGTATTTAGTTTCTTATGACAGGTATATTCATATCCTGCACATATTTTGATAAAATTTCTTCCCTAAATATTTCACATTTTCATACCATTGTAAATTGTATCTTTCAATTTTTTGATAGCTCATCGCTAATATTTAGCATTACAAATGATTTTTGTATATCACTTTGTATTTTCAAGTTTGTTAGTCACTTATTTGTTCTAGTATTTTATTCTGGATTCCTTAGAATATTCTAAGAAATATATTTATATAGAATATTCTATATAACTTTAATCTTATCTCTAAATTAAAATAGTTTTACTTTTTCCTTTCTAATTTTTATGCCTATTTCCTCTTTTTCTTGCCTTATTGAATTGATTAGGGTCTCCATTACAAATGGTGAGAGTGGACCTCTTCACCTTGTTCCTGATCTCATGGAGCAGTATTTCACCAATAAATATGATGGTAGTTGTTGATTTTTGAAAGATGCACTTTATCAGATTGAGGAAGTTCCCCTGTCTTCCTAGTTAGCTGAGTATTTTTACTTTAAATATACATTAAAATTTTGTCAAGTGATTTCTCTTCATCTATTTTGAGATGATCATAAGGTTTCTCTCCTTTATTCTGTTAATAAGGTGATTGATATTTAAATGTTATACTCACTTAGCATTCCTGGAACAAACCTTATTTGATCATGTGGTATTGTGCTTTGATATATTGCTGAATTCTGTATGCTGGTATTCTTAATGATTTCTGTTGCTATGTTCATGGGGAATATTTGACTGTAGATTTGTTGTAATTGTCTAATTTTGTAGGAAAATTTTGTGGGATTCGTGTTATTACTTCCTTAAATATATTATAGAAAAAACTAGTCTAAACTTTGCTTTGTGTGGAGTTTTTAAATTAAAAATTCAGTTTCTTCCGTTTATATAGCACTATTCAGCATTTCTGCTTCTTCTTGTGTCAGTTTTGGTAATTTGTGTCATTAAAGGAACTTTTCCATTTCATCTAACTTGTCAAATTTAATGAGATATAATTATTCATCATTATTCTTTTCACATCTCTAGTATCTTTTTTTGATGCCTTGGTATCTTTTATTTTTTCTTTTAAAATCAATTTTGTTGACACATATTCATAAAACATACAATCTTATGGTGGTTTTGATTTGCATTTCCTTAATAACTAATGATGTTGAACATCTTTTCATGTGCTTATTAGTGATACAATGCCTTTTTTTAAAAAAAAACAAATCAACTTTATTGATACATATTAATAAAGCATACAATTTATCCAAAGTGTACATCAATGGTATTTGGTATACCCAAATAGTTGTGCATTCATAACTTCAATCATTATTAAAACATTCTTATTATTTCAAGAATAATAATATTAACAAAAACCAGACAAATGAATAAGAAAGTTCCTCACCTCTCAATCTCACTGTTTCCCTGCTGTACATAACTGCTATTTCTGACTATTCTTGCATAATTATTTATTTCTTTATTAAGCAGTTTTATTGTGATATAGTCACATTCCATATGATCTATCCAAAGTATATAATCAATGGCTTTTTTAAGCTGTTAAAAAGTCCTTTATTATAAAATTATAAAATAAAAAGAAAAATAGATTGATAGAAATTACAAATTTTAAAAGAGAGTGCAAGGCCAGGTTAGTTTTAATATAATCAATTATAAAAAATAGGAAGCATAGCAACAAACCTTTATAAATGTAAAGAATAATTCAACTATAATAGAAATTAATTATAACATAATTCTAGTTTTTATATTACAACTCTAACTATTGGACATAATAATCTCTAAGAATGAAATGAATTATTGGTTTAGTTATTTAATTTTCATTTAGGCCATAATTCTTTCTAGATAATCAAATTCATGTTTGGAAATTCTTCACATCATATTGGAATGAATTACAACAGATAACAATTTGCCAACTCATAATTTCATGAGGCAGAAAAACTCAAAATCTTGTTCAACAGTAGTCATGCTAAATCATTATTGATCCAGATAGATTATTTTAATTAGAGTATGAATAAGAAAGGGCTAAAGAAAAATGAAGTATCAAAAAACATATCTCTTCTCTAGTCCTCTTCAATTAAATGCAAATGTTTACAGAATACTGATGACAGGAACAATTTGCCAGTTGCACTGAGTGATTATTGTTCATATACTATAATGTCATTTTACATTTATCTGGTCTACTCCAGCTCTTTTTTGGTTACTATTTGCATGCAATACCTTCTTCCCACCTTTTACTTTTAACTTGGTTGTGTCCCTACATCTGAGGTGGGTCTCTTGGGGACAACATATAGATGGCTCATATTTTTTAATCCATTCTATCAGACTATGTCTTTTGAGTGGGAAATTCAATCCATTAACAGTCAGTGTTATTATTGTAAAGGCATTATTTACTTCATCTATTTTGTCCTTCAGCTCTCTGTTGTCATATTGTTCTATTGTGTCTTCTTATCCTTTAGTTTACCCTTCCTAATAATCTTCATTTCTAAACTCTTCTCCAAATCTCTCTTGCCCTTGTTTTTTCCTTTCACGCTGTAGCACTCCCTTTAGTATCTCTTGCAAATCTGGTCTTTTGGCAACATATTTAATCAGATTTTGTTTGCCTTTGAAGACTTTGAATTCACCCTCAGTTTTTTTTTTTTAAAGATTTATTTATTTTATTACATATCTCCCCTTCCCCCCGCTGCGGCGACGCGCCGAGAGTGGTCACTGCACAGGCGCGGCTTTCCCCGCTTGTGGGCAGTCTCTGCGTCCGATCACGGCTGGCTTTCAGTTTGCGGGTGGCTGGCTGCGCTCCATCTGCGGGCGACCTGCCCTGCCCGTGGCGGCTCTTGCCATGTCCATGGCAGCTTCTTGCCCTGCCCACGGCGGCTCCGGCCCGCCCATGGCGGCTTGCCATTCTCAAGGCGGTCTGCCCGCTAGGAGAGGTCCCCGGGAATCGAACCCAGGGCCTCCCATGTGGTATGTCAGTGCCCTATCCACTGGGCTATCGAGCCGGCCCCCACCCTCAGTTTTGAAGCACAGCTTTGCCAGATACAGAATTCTTAACTGGCAGTTTTTCTCTTTCAGTACCTTAAAAACATCATACCACTTTCTTCTCTCCTCCATGGTTTCTGTTGAGGGGTCAGCACTTAATCTTACCAAGTTTCCCTTGTATATAATGCTTTGATTTTCTCTTGCTGCTTTCAGAATCCTCTCTACTATTTGCCATTCTGAATAGTAGGTGTCTCGGGGTAGTTCTGTTTGGGTTTATTCTGTTGGGGTGCAAGGTCCTTCCTGGATATTGATATTTATGTCCTTCATAAGGGTTGGGAAGTTTTCAGTCATTATTTCCTCAAATATTCTTTTTGCCCCTTTTCCATTCTCTTCTCCTTCTGGGACACCAACAATGTGAATGTTTGTGCGTTTCATATTGTCATTCAATTCCCTGAGACTCTGTTCCATTTTTTCCCATTCTCTTCTCTTTCAATTCTGTCTTTTCTAGTTCAGATATTCTGCCTTTGAAATCACTAATTCTGTCTTCAAGCAATTCAAATCTGCTCTTATGTGCTTCTAATGTATTTTTAATCTCATCCATTGTGCCTCTAATTCCCGTAAGGTCTGTTACTTTTCTTTGCAGACTTTCAAATTGTTGTTTATTGTCTCCCAGTGTCTTCTTAATATCATTTATTTCTTTAGTCATATTTTCTTTAAATTCTTTGAAGTGATTTAGGAGAGTTGTGTGATTATTGCTGATTAATTGTATTAAATCCTTTATGTCTTCAGAATATTTGGTTTATTCTTTTGGCTGGGACATCTCTTCCTGTTTTCTAGTATGTCTTCTAATTTTTTTGCTGATGTCTATGCATCTGAATATGTTTGTGTATTTACTCTGATGGCTATTTTCTCTCTGGTCTACTTTTTTTCATAGCTTCTTCTTTGATATTTGGTTTAACTTATCCTCAGTCTTTAAAACTGCCCAGCTTAAGTTTTCAAAATTGGGCCAGGGACTCACTAGTGGGACACAGATTTTCTCTCAGGAGTTGGGTACAGAGAGCAGGAAGGTTTTTTCCATGCAGTTTGCAGACTGGACAGCAGATGGCGCTAGTCAGCACACCGTTCCGTGGAGGTGTTTCAGTCTCCGCTTTCCTGTGTTCCTGTGTTGAGTCTCCAGATCAGAGATTCAAAGCGGGCTCTGCTGGCCAATTTACTGAAGAAAAGCACCCTGACCTCTCCTCCCTTTACTCTTGAAACAGCTGACAGGAAGGAAGATGTCTGTTCCCCTCTCATTCGGCTGCAGTGATCCAGGTGTTTTACTCCAGCTTAATATCTTAGGGATGGGTGGGGCAGCCCTTTCCGGCTATTGCTGGGACTTGGTAACTCACGTTTATCATTTCAGCTTCTTCATCTCTGTCCATCACCCTCCTGGGAGTTGTATAGCACTGTCCTGATCTGCTGACCCCCAAAGCAGGTCCCTTGCACAGTTCTTGGCTATTTCTCCATTGTTTTTGTGAAAGCATTCAGCTCTGCCTGTTAGTCCATCACCATCTTCCCACAATTCTTCCCCTGGTATCTTTTTTGATGCCCCCTCTTTTATTTCTGACATTGGTAATGTGTTTCTTCCTACATTTTACTGGAAGAATCTAGCTGGGGATTAATCTTTTTTTTTAACAAATCAATTTTATTGATATATATTACTAAAGCATAAATCCATTGAAAGTATAAAATTAATGGTATTTGGTATAATCACATACTTGTGCATTCATCACTTCAATCATTCTTAGAGCACTTTCATTATTCCAATAACAATAAGAAACAAACAAACAAAAATCAACCAAAACTCATCACCTCTCAATCTATTGCTATTCCTGCTGTACATAGGTGCTATTCTTTTTCCTTCTCTCTAGTGTATTTTTATTTATATTTTGTCAAAACAGTATTATATGTGCAATATCACCCATATTTATGTTTTACATGAGGTTTTACTACCTTAGAGTTCCATGTTACAGTTTTTAGTTTTTCTTCAAGTATTATACCTAACCTTAGGCTTTTGCTTTCAACCATTGTCCTACTCATAGAATAGTGCTGCTAGTTACAAGCACCATGATATTCTTTAACCATTTCTATTCATTTCCAAAGATTTACAAACAACCTTTTTACCAGTTCTGCACAGATTAACCTTTAGCTTTCCATTCTCTACACTCCTTCTATTTTCTGGTGACTTGTATTCTAATTATTAACCCCATGAATTTACACAATATATTTAGTTCATAATAGCACAATCATACAGTATTTGCCCTTTTGTGTTTGGCTTGCTTCACTCAATATAATGCCCTCCAGGTTCATCCATGTTGTCATATGCTTCAATACTTCATTTCTTCTTACAGCTGCATAATATTCCATCATGTGTATATACCACAGTTTGTTTCTCCATTCATCAGTTGATGGACACCTGGGTTGTTTCCAACTTTTGGCAGTTGTGAATAATGCTGCTATGAACATCAGTATGTACATGTCTGTTCGTGTCTCTGCTCTCAGTTCGTCTGAGTATATACCCAGTAATGATGTTGCCGGGTCACATGGCAAGTCTATATTCAACTTCCTTAGGAACTGCCAAACAGTCCTCCACAGTAGCTGCACCATTCTGCATTCCCAACAACAGTGAATAGCATTCCTATCTCTCCACATCTTCTCCAACATTTACAGTTTTCTGTCTTTTTAATAGCGGTCAGTCTAAGAGGTGGGAAATGATATCTCATTGTAGTTTTGATTTGCATTTCCCTAATCACTAGTTACGTTGAACATTTTTTTGTGTTTCTTTGCCATTTGTATTTCTTCTTTGGACAATTGTCTTTTCAAAGTCTTTTGTCCATTTTTTAATCGGGTAGTTTGTGTTTTTATTGTTGAGTTGTATGATCTCTTTGTATATCATGGATTTTAAACGTTTTCAGATATGTGATTGCCAAATATTTTCTCCCATTGAGTTGGCTGCCTTTTCACTCTTTTGACAAAGTCCTTTGAGGTGCAAAAGAGTTGAATTTTGAGGAGGTTCCATTTATCTATCTTTTCTTTTGTTGCTTGTGTTTCTGGATAAGGTTTAAGAAACTATCAACTACCACAAGATCTCGAAGGTATTTTCCTACATTTTCTTCTAGGACTTTTATGGTTGTTGCTTTTATACTTAGGACTTTGATCCATTTTGAGTTACTTTTTGTACAAAGTGTAAGATATGGGTCTTTTTTTGTTTTGTTTTGTTTTGTTTTGTTTTTGTTTTTTTGGATATGGCTATCCAGTTCTCCCAGCACCATTTGTTGAATAGACTTCTGGCCCAGCTGGGAGGGCTTGCCTGCCTTGTCAAAAATCACTGGACTGTAGATGTGAAGGTCTATTTCTGAGTTCTCGATTTGGTTCCATTGGTCAATGTGTCTGTCTTTATGCCAGTACCATGCTATTTTTACCACTGTAGGTAAATAAAATGCTTCAAAGTCTGGAAGTGAGAGTTCTCCAAGTTCATTCTTTTTAAAGATCTTTTTTTGGCTATTCAAGACCCCTTACCCTTCCAAATAAATTGGATAATTGGTTTTGCCATCTCTGCATAAAAGGCTGTTGGGATTTTTATTGGAATTGTGTTGAATTTGTAAATCAGCTTGGGCAGACTTAGCATCTTAACAATATTCAGTCTTCCAATCCATGAACACAGGAAGTCCTTCCATTTTTTTTTATATCTTCTTCAGTTTTTTTCAGCAATGTTTTGTAGTTTTCTGAATACAGGTCCTTTATGTCCTAGGTTAAGTTTATTCCTAAATATTTGATTGTTTTAGTTGCTATTATAAATGGAATTTTTTTTTCTGATTTCCTCCTCAGATTGCACATTAGCAGTGTATAGAAACACTATTAATTTTTGCATATTAATCTTGTATTCTGCCACTTTGCTGAACTTACCTATTAGTTCTAATAGCTTTGTTGTGGATTTTTCAGGAGATTCTAGATATAGGATCATATCATCAGTGAATAGTGAAAGTTTTACTTCCTCCTTTCCTATTTGGGTGCCTTTTGTTTCTTTGTCTAATCTAATTGCTCTAGCTAGAACCTGTAGCACAATACTGAAGAAAAATGCTGATAGCTGGCATCCTTGTCTTGTTCCTGATCTCAGTGGGAAAGCTTTCAGTCTTTCACCATTGAGTACAATGCTAGCTGTAGGTTTTATCACATATGCACTTTACGATGTTGAAAAAGCTTCCTTCTATTCCTATCTTTTGGAGTGTTTTTTTTAATCAAGAAAGGATGCTATATTTTGTCAAATGCCTTTTCTGCATCAGTTGAGAGGATCATGTGATTTTTCTTCTTCAATTTATTATTATGGTTTATTACACTGTTTGATTTCCTTGTGTTGAGCTACCCTTGTATACCTGAGATAAAACCCACC
>PVKH010049575.1:0-10086 GCA_004027955.1 Chaetophractus vellerosus | reverse complement strand
TCTCAAGGCGGTCTGCCCGCTAGGAGAGGTCCCCGGGAACCGAACCCAGGGCCTCCCATGTGGTTTCCCAGCGAGCTCTTTATCTACTGAGCTATCTAGCCGGGCCCTTGAACCTATAATTGGTGCTGGAGTTTGTGGGTATATGTACAAGAGACTTGATCTTTGGACTGTCCATGTGCCAGCTTGGCCCTGAGCCTCAATTGACTTGCAGCACCTACTCTCCAGTTCATTGGACTCACTCAAAACACCTAACAAGGAGGTGATAATAGACAACCACAATACCAAGGAACCAAAAGAGCCCTCAACTGCAAGCAAGAGGATCCCATCCATCAGCCATATGGGACTGAAGTTTCCTCTCAATTAGAGGTGGAGTGGGCATCACCATCCCAGAATCCTCAGGAATGGGGGATGAACTATGGACTGGAGTGGACTTACTGGTATTCTTCTATAAACATATTGTGATTTTAGCAATGGAAGAACTTATATCATTGATGTGGAGGCACTGGCCACTGAAGTTTCTGAGGTCATGGAGAGCAAAAACAGGTGTAATACAGGGGCATTTTTGGGACTTAGGAATTGTCTTGAATGACATAGCAATGACAGATACAGGCCATTATATATCTTGCCATAACCCATAGAACTGTGTGGGAGAGAGTGTAAACTACAATGTAAACTATAATCCATGCTTAGTGGCAATGCTTCAAAATGTATTCATCAATTGCAATGAATGTGCTACACAAATGAAGGATATTAATGGCAGTAAATGTGGATGGTGTGGGGAGCAGGGCATATGGGAATCTCCTATATTTTTTATATAACATTTTTGTAATCTAAATATCTTTTTAAAAAATATTAAAAATACATTAGAGGTACTTAAGAGCAGATTTGAATTGCTTGAAGACAGAATTAGTGATTTTGAAGACAAAACATCTGAAGTGGAAAAACAGGTAAACAGAAAGAGAAGAGAAATGGAAAAAGTGGAACAGGTTCTGAAGAAATTGAATGGCAACGCAAAATGTAAAAACATACGCTATTGGTGTCCCAGAAGGAGAAGAAATGGAAAAAGGGCAGAAAGAATATTTGAAGAAATAATGACTTATGAAATACATAAACATGACTCCCCAAGAAGGACAGCACACCAGAAACAGAATAAACCTGAATAGCCCTACCCCAAGACACCTACAATTCAGAATGACAACTATCAAAGAAAAGAGAAGATTTTGAAAGCAGCAAGAGGAAAACAAAGCATGACATTCAAGGTGTATTAGCCAGCCAAAGCAGTGCTAAAGCAAAATACCAGAAATCTCTTGGCCTTTATAAAGGGTACCTATTTGGGGTAGAAGTCCACAGTTACTAGGCCATAAAGTCTAAGTTACTTCCCTCAGGAAGGTCTATGGCCATGTGTTGGAGTAAGATGGCTGCTGACATCTGCCAGTGTTCAGTCTTCCTGGGTTTCTCTCTTCCCAGGGCTTGCCTCTCTCTGGGCCCAGCCGCTCTGTTATCGCCACAAGGCCAGCTGTGGATTCTTAGATGAATGGCTTGCTTCTCTTCCTGGGGCCTTCTCTTTTTCCTCATGATCAAGCTCCTATTTGTGCTTACTTCCTGGGGCTCAGGCTCAAGAACTCAGCATCAGAACTCCAACTCTGTCCTTTGCCATGTTTTTTATCTGTGAGTCCCACCCCTTAGTATCATGCCCTACTGACACCCTACTGACATGGCCCAATCAAAGCCCTAATCATAATTTAATCACACCCAGAGTAAAAGACCAGTTTACAATTATAATCCAATATTTATTTTTGGAATTCATCAATAATATCAAACTGATATACAAGGGAAACTAGATAAGGTTAAGTGCCAACCTCTCATCAGAAACCATGGAGGAGAGAAGAAAGTCGTATGATGTATTTAAGGTATTGAAAAAGAAAAACTGATAACCAAGAATTCTGTATCTGGCAAAGCTGTCTGCCAAAAATGAAGGGGAGTTCAAAGTCTTCCCAGGCAAACAAAAACTGATAGAATATGTTGCCAAAAGACCAGAATTACAAGAAATACTAGAGGGAATGCTGTAGCCTGAAAGGAAAAAGCAAGGGTGAGAGGCTTGGAAAGAAGTATAGAAATGAAGATTATTAGAAAGGGTAAATTAAATGGTAAAAAGATAGACAATAGTACTACATGACAACTGAAAGCCAAAGGTCAAAATGGATGAAGTAAGTAATGGTTTTATAGTTATAACATTGAGTGGTTTTTTTTGTTTTGTTTTGTTTTTTTAAAGATTTTATTTTTTTTTATTTCACATCCCCCCCCCCACTACTGCTTGCTCTTGCTGTGTGTCCATTCTTCTGTGTTTCTCTATGTTCGCTTCTTGTCTCCCCCTGTCTTTGCGGCGATGCACCGAGTTGGCCCTCTGTGGCAGCGGCTCGTTCCGTTCATGGGTGGCTCCATTCCGTTTTCACGGGCGGCTCCACTCCATGTTTTGCGGGCAGCAGTCCTCCATGTTTTTGTGGGCTGCCGGCTTCCGCTTCACAGGCAGCAGCTCCGCTTTTCACGGGTGACTTTGCTATGCCCGTGGGGGCTCTGCCCTGCCCGTGGCGGCTTTTTGCCTTGCCCACGGCGGCCTTCGCCCCACCCATGGTGGCTTGCCTTTCTCCAGGCCGTCTGCCCGCTCGGAGAGGTCCCCGGGAACCGAACCCAGGCCTCCCATGTGGTATCCCAGCGCGCTCTTTATCCACTGAGCTATCTAGCCAGGCCCATAACATTGAGTGTTAATGACTTTAACTACCCAATCAAAAGGCATAGACTGATGGCATGGATTAAAAAATATGTGACATCTATATGTTGTCTACAAAAGACTAACCTCAAATGTAAGGATAAAACCAGGTTAAAAGTGAAAGGTTGGAAAAAGATATTCCGTGCAAATAGTAACTGAAAAAGAGCTGGAAGAGCAATACTAATATCGGGAAAAATAGATTTTAAATGCAAAACTGGTATAAGAGATGAAGAAGGTCATTATATATTAATAAAAGGGAAAGAAGAAATAGCTATTCTAATATTTATGCACCTAACCTCAGTGCCCCAAGATATATGAGGCACAACTGGCAAAGCTGAAGGGAGAAATAAATGTCTACGATAATAGTTGGGAACTTCAATACACTACTCTTACCATTGGATAGGTTTTCTGGACAGAGGATAAATAAAAACAGCAGTTGAATAGTATGATAAATTAACTAGATCTAACAGACATCTATAGAGCATTGCACCCAAAACAGCAGGATATCTATTCTTTTCAAGTGCTCAATGGATCCTTCACCAAGATAGACCAGGTGTTGGATCACAAAACAAGTCTCAATAAATTAAAAAGATTGAAATTATGCAAAACACTTTCTCTGATCATAAAGGAATGAAGCTGGATATCAATAATGGACAGAAAAAGGGAAAAATGCAGAAATATATAGAGATAAAACAACACATTCTTAAACAATCAGCATGCCAAAGAAGAAATTTCAAAAGAATTCTGCAAATATTTTGATACAAATGAAAATGATAACACTTACTGCTTACATTAAAAAAGAAAAAAGAAATAAATTGAAGCTTTAACTGCACACCTGAAACAACCACAAAAAGAACAGCAAACTAATAAGTTGGTACTTTGAGGAGATCAACAAAATTGACAAACCCTTAGCTAGAATGACAATGAAAAAAAGAGAGAAGACACAAATAAAATCAGAAATGAGAGGGGGGACATTATCACTGACCCTGCAGAAATAAGAGAGATCATAAGAGGATACTATGAACAACTGTATGCCAAAAAATAGAAAATGTAGATGAGATGGACAAATTTCTAGAAACACACAAACCACCTAAACTGATTTTAGAAGAAATAGAAGACCTCAACAAACCAATCACAAGTGAGGAGATGAAACAGTCCTCAAAAATTCCCGAAGATGAAAAGCCCAGGAGCAGATGACTTCACAGGTGAATTCTATCAATCATTTAAAGATGACTAACTGATCTTGCTCAAGTCTTCCATAAAGTTGAACAGGAAAGAATGCTACCAAACTCATTCTATGAAGCCAACATCACCCTAATACCAAGATCAGGTAAAGATACTATGAGAAAACAAAAGTACAGACCAAATCTCTAATGAATATAGATACAAAAATCCTCAACAAAATACTTGCATACAGAATCCATAAGCACATTACAAGAATTATACACCACTTGGATTTTATCCCAGATATGTAAGGGTGGTTCAACACTAGAAAATCCGTTAGTGTACTAAACCACATTGATAAATTGAAGAAGAAAAATCACATGATCTTCTCTTTTGATGTACGAAAGATATTTGATGAAATATAGCATCCTTTCTTGATAAAACAGCCCAAAAGATAGGGATAGAAGGAAGCTTTCTCAATATGGTAAAGTGCATATATGAAAAGCCTACAGGTAGCATTGTAGTCAATGATGAAAGACTGAAAGCTTTCCTGCTGAGACCCAAAACAAGACAAGAATGCCCACTGGCACCATTACTATTAAATATTGTGCTAGAAGTTCTAGCTAGAGCAATTAGGCTAGACACAGAAACAAAAGGTACCCAAATAGTACAGGAAGAAGTAAAACTTTCACTATTAGCTAATGACATGATCCTATATCTAGAAAATCCTGAAAAATTCACAACAAAGCTATGAGAATTAATAGACAAGTTCAGCATAATGGCAGGACAGAGGTTAATATGCAAAAATCAATAGCATTTCTCTACACTACTGATGTGCAATCTGAGGAGGAAATCAGAAAGAAAATTCTAATTATAATGGTGACTAAAAGAATCAAATATTTAGGAATAAACTTAACCAAGGACATAAAGGACCTGTATTCAGAAAACTACAAAACATTGCTAAAATAAGCTGAAGAAGACTTAAATAAAGGGAAGCACATTCCATGTTCAAGGATTGGAAGACTAAATATTGTTAAGATGTTAATTCTACCCAGACTGATTTACAGATTCAATGCAATCCTAATAAAAATCCAAACAGCCTTTTTTTGCAAAAATCGTAAAAGCCAATAATCAAATTTATTTGGAAGGGTAACAAAAATAGCCAAAATTGTCTTTAAAAAGAAGAATGAAGTTGGAGGACTCTTACTTCCTGAATTTAAAGCATATTGTTTAGCTACAGTGTTAAAAACAGCACGGTACTGGCATAAGGACTGACAGATTGATCAATGGAACCCAATCAAGAACTCATAAATTGACCCTCACATCTACAGTCAAGTTATTTTTGACAGGGCTGTTAAGCCCACCCAGCTGGGCCAGAACAGTCTATCCAACAAATGGTGCTGGGAGAACTGGATAGCCATATACAAAAGAAAGAGGACCTCTATCTCAAAAATTAACTCAAAATAGATCAAATACTTAAATTTATAAGCAAGAACCATAAAAATCCTAGAAGAAAATGTAGTAAAACATCTTCAAGATCTTGTGGTAGGCAGTAGTTTCTTAAACTTTACACCCAAAGCACGAGCAACAAAAGAAAAACAGACAAACAGGACCTCCTCAAAACTCAACACTTTTGCACCTCAAAGGACTTTGTCAAAAGGGTGAAAAGGCAGCTGACTCAATGGGAGAAAATATTTGGCAATCACATATCTGATAAGGGTTTAATATTCATGACATATAAGGAGATAATACAATTCAGCAATAAAAAGAAAAGTATCCAATTGAAAAATGGACAAAAGACTTGAAAAGACAAATGTCAAAAGAAGTAATACAAAGAAGAAGAAACACGTAAAAAAATGTTCAGCATCACTAGCCATTAGGGAAATGGAAATCAAAATTACACCGAGATATCTTTTCATACCTATTAGACTGGCCACTATTAAAAAAATCAGAAAACTGTAAAATTTGGACAGGATGTAGAGAGTTAGGAATGCTTATTCATTGTTGGTGGGACTGTAGAACTGTACAGCGATTGTGGAAGACTGTTTGGAAGTTCCTACTGAAATTGAATATAGACTTCCCGTGGGACCTGGCAATGCCATTGCAGGTATATACCCAGAAAAACTGATAGCAGTGACACGAATAGACATCTGCACACTGATGTTCATAGCAGCATTAGTCATGAAAGCCAAAAGTTGGAGACAACCCAGATATCCATCAACTGAAGACAGGATAAACAAATTGTATATACACACATGATGGAATATTACGCAGCAGTAAGAAGAAATGAAGTTATGAAACATATGACAACATGGAAAATCTGGGAGAACATTATGTTGAGTGAAGCAAGGCAGACACATAAGGACAAATACTATATGATTGCCCTGTTATGAACTAAATATATACGTGAAATATAAATATATTATGAGAAATATGAATATGGGTTGAATTCCATATATAAAACCATTTTTCTTTGAAGCCAAACAAATGTAAGTTAATACTACACAATGTTAATATATGACAAAGTTATAGTAAGTGAAAAAGACCTGGCACAGTGTACTGCATATTGTATGATTCCATTTATATAGAATGTAAATATAAATCAATTTATAAAGATGAAATGATATTAGTTGTTATGTAGGTCTGAGGAAGGAATGCCAAGGGATGTTTAGTCTTGCTTTTTGGAGTAATGAAATTGTTCTAAAATTTTTGAAATGATGAATGTACAACATTGTGAAAATACTAAAAGCCATTGATTATACACTTGGAATAGAATAGCCAGAAACAGCAGCTATGTACAGTGGGGGAAGAATAGAGAGATTGAGAAGTGAGGAATTTTCTTGTTTGTCTGTTTTTTATTTATTATTATTATTGAAGTACTGAAAATGCTCTAATAGTGATTGAAGTGATGATTGCACAACTATATGATTATACCAAATACACCATTAATTGCATACTTTGGATGAATTGTATGCTTTATTAATATGTATCAAATAAAATTGTTTTGTTTTAAAAAGTCTATGGATAATTCATTGCATTATACCTCCTTTTGTCTATTTTTTTAATTGGTCTATCTATTGCAATTCTGCAATTTTCCTGGCCCTTTTATATCATTGTTTGTTGTGTGTGAGGAGGGGGAGTTAACTTTTCCATTTAGTTTATAAGTCTTTGAATTGAGAGAATGTGCAGTAACCAACATCTGCCTCTTAATCTGATTTAGATGATAAGATCCTAAATGTCAATGCTGGATGCATGAGATTTTCAGTATCTTGTAAGAATTTGATAATGTAGCCAAATGGAGATGTCAACTTCAAAGAGAATTAAACTCCCAGTCAACAACCACACCAACTAGGCAGTCATTTGAGTAAACCATCTTGATTGTAGATCCTACACTTCCCTTCAAGCTCCTGCAACTGACCTAATGTGGAACAGATATAATCTGTCTCTGTTGTGCACTACCCAAATTGCAAAACCATGAGCAAGTAAATGATGGTTTTCATTCAAGCCATAAGTTTTGAAGTGTGTTTTTAATTTTTTTATGCAACAATAGATAACTAAGAGAAAAACCTATTGAATAATTTTTAAATATTTAAAATATATCTTGAAAACATGCCCTGAATTTAAAAATCTAAAATAATTTTTACCTGTGATTCTCCCTCGTTCATATGTGCTAAAGTTCTCAAATATGAAGTTATCTTATTCATTCTAATATATGTCTCAAACATGAGAAACACACTTCTTTTCCCCATATTGTTGAAATGGTATATTTGTAAATATTTCTTGAAATATTGGGGTAAAACATCCATCATTAAGTAGTTTCTAAAAGCTGGAATAGCTTAGTTTTCTTGTCTTCGGTTCTTTGATTACACTGTCCCAAAGTGATTTCAGGTACAATCATAGCTTCAATGAAACTTAAGTAAGAATGATACTTAACCTGTGTTTATTACCAAGTCCTCTCTCCTGATCCCCAAACTGATACATCTAACTGACCACTATTGTATGCCCAATATATCAAAACTGAATAAGCACACTATTTTTATTGAAACAAAACTATACTCAAATTCCTGTTTTTTCTCCAATTCTTAGCCTCAGTTAGTTTAGGAACTTGCCATCCTTTCAACTCCCACTTTCTTATATATTCCTTTAGTTAGTCATACATTAAATTCTGACTCTCAAATATCTCTCAATTTGTTCCTCCTATCACTCTCTGTCAATACGTAAATTCAAATTGTCATCCTTTCTTTCTTATATTATTGTAAAAATTATGCCATATTCATATGAAATGATTGAGAAATTACCATGCCCTGAATTACCATGGAGTATCTGGAATTTGTGCTTCTGCCCAGTGAGAGATCTATATTTACGTAATTTTTGTTAGAAGAAGAGTCTTAATAATGAATAAAATATAAATATTAAATACTAATGAAAACAAAATTTACATGGTCATAAGTATCTTATGTAGTATATTAGAGGTAAACATACTAATTTTTGAAATAAATTAGTAATCATTAAATTCTAAAAGACTTACCAGTACTAAGTACTAGCACTTGACTTTATTACTGCTCAAAAACAGAAACTCCAGAGAATAAAGCATAGGTAAAACAAAATGTGACGTAAAGAACCGAATCCAGACTAGCTTTATTTTATTCTTTTGTTCATATTGATTGGGTTAGAATCAGTTCTTCAATGAGGAAGAATTGGAGTGGAGAATCAGAATTTAACATATTTTTCATATGTTTTGCATGTAAGATATAAGCTATCAAGGGGTAGGTTTGGAGTGTAAACCTAGGTATATTTAAGCATATTAAACCAGGCCCTACATTAACTGGTCAAATAACATTAAATAATATTATTTAAATACCCCCAAGATTTAGATTATTTTATGTAAAAGCTTCATAAGAACAAGCAAGTTATGCCATTTCTTTTTTTTTATTATTTATTTTTATGACATATCCCCCCCCCCTTCTGCTTGCTCCTGCCGTGTGTCCATTCTTCTGTGTTTTTTCTGTTTGCTTCTTGTCTCCCCCCGTCTTTGCGGCGACGCACCGAGTCGGCCCTCCGTGGCCGCGGCTTGCTCCATTCGTGGGCGGCTCCATTCAGTTTTCATGGGCGGCTCCGCTCCATGTTTTGTGGGCAGCAGTCCTCCATGTTTTTGCGGGCTGTCGGCTTCCACGCTTTGCAGGCAGCAGCTCCGCTTTTCACGGGTGACTTTGCCATGCCCGTGGGGGCTCCGCCCTGCCCGTGGCGGCTTTCCGCCCTGCCCATGGCGGCTTTTGCCCTGCCCATGGTGGCCTGCCCCTCTCAAGGCCATCTGCCCACTCGGAGAGGTCCCCGGGAACTGAACCCGGGGCCTCCCATGTGGTACCCCAGCGCGTTCTTTATCCACTGAGCTATCTAGCTGGGCCCATGCCATTTCTTGAAATTAAAACTCCCACTAATGAAAATTATTGTGAGTTTGTATCAATGTTCAGGAGAAAACATTCGTTTAGTTTTAATAAATAACATGAGAACTTTTCATTTTTTAGTGATGAATATAAAATGCTTCCCATCCATTACTCAAAGAAGTTTGAAAGGCAGTATAGTCCAGTGATTAGCAGTTTGGCCTCCAGAGTCTGCCAAATCCAGACACAAATCCTGGGTCTGCATCTATTTCCTCACAAGGTGTCCATTTTCTCCTCTGTAAGATACACCTTTCTCAGAGTTAGAAGCTATAGGTATTAATATTTAACAGTGCTCAAAATATGCTTTATAATTAAAATAATTTAAGTAAGTATAAAGATCATTTCACACATTAGTCTATATATTTTTTCTTATAATAAACTTATTTTTGAAAGAAGCTTTAGATTACAGAAAAGCTACACCGAAATTATGTAAGACTCCCATATACCCCATCCTCCTTCTCTCACATTTTCCCCTATTAATAATATCTAACATTAGTGTGGTATATTTGTTACAATTGATGAACACATATTGAAGCATTAATACTAACCAAGGTGGGGGCCGGCTCGATAGCCCAGTGGATAGGGCGCCGGCATACCACATGGGAGGCCCCCGGTTCGGTTCCCGGGGACCTCTCCTAGCGGGCAGACCGCCTTGAGAATGGCAAGCCGCCATGGGTGGGCCAGAGCCGCCGTGGGCAGGGCAAAAAGCTGCCA
>PVKH010049574.1:0-10084 GCA_004027955.1 Chaetophractus vellerosus | reverse complement strand
CTTAGCTTTTAAGGACTCTAGTCATACTGGATTAAAACTGGATTAAGTCTAGGGAGAGAAGCTCCCCTATCAATATTGTCCACCTTAGTTGACCAGACCTTGGAAGATCAGGAAGCTGTTGCATCCAGTGCTGTATCCTCTTTGCTTTATTTTACATCTGTTCAATGTTTCTGATAAGTATATTGATGTGTTCTATCCCCATCATTAAAATATTATTATGCCATTTCCTTCATGAGGAGCCATTTGTCAGGTATGATCCTCCTACCTGCTAAATGGAATGAATCAGTGTAATTAGAATTCATTCATCAAATGTTTATTGAGCACCTTCTATGTGGGAGGCATTCTTTGTACTGCTTCATCTGTAAAAAACGAAGTCTCTGTCCTCATGGAGCAGGGGGACATAGATCTTAAACAAATGAAAAAGTCAGTATGTATTTCAGATGATGGTGAGTGCTACCAAGGAAAAGCTTTGCAGAGAAGAGACATAAGGAGTATCATTGACTGGTAGGATGGGGATGAGGGAGCGGAAGGGAGAAGAACAGACTTAATAAATGCTCATTGCTAAGGTGATATTTGAAGTGAGATCTGAAGTGGGAGAGTAAGCCATGAGGATAACTGAGGGAAGAATATCCCAAAGGCCTTGAGTTGGGAGAATGTTTGGTGTGCTTAGGAACATCAAGGAGGCCTTTGTAATTGTGATGGACTGAATGAGGTAGAAAAGTAAAAGATTAGGCCAGAGAAGTAGAGGAGAGGCAGGTCACAAAGAGCCTTTAGAAGGACTTTTGTTTTGAATGAGATAGAAAGCCATTAAAGGGTTTTACTAAGAGGTGACAGGATTTTTCTTAGGTTAAAAGACTAACTGGTAAAGGTGGAAACAGGGAGACCATTTAGGAGGCTATTCCAAAATCCAGGAGGGAGATGTGACATTGATAGTGTGGGGACATTGAAGGTTGTGAGAAGTTGGATTCTGAATATGTTTTGAAGATAGATCCAATAGGATTTGCTGATTAATTGGATAGGGGCAGGGTGTGTAAGTAAAAGAGAAGAATCAGGAAGAACTTCTAAGATTTTTTACCTGAAGTTACCATTTACTGATGAAAAATGATGGGGAAGAGCAGGTTTGTGTGAGAGACGGGGAATCGGGCCTTCAGTTTTGGAAAAGTTAAGTTGGAGATGCTTATAAGATATCCAAGTGGAAAAGGCTTATCTATAGTTGGATATATGAGTCTGTATTTGGGGGAATGGGCCATACTGAGGATATAAATTCGAGATTTGTTGCATATAGGTGATATTTGAATCATGAAACTTGAGAGAGAGTGAAGAGTTTCAGAGACTGAGCCTTGGGGCACTTTATCATTTAGAGGTCACCGAAGTGAAGAGGAAGCAGTAAAGGAATCTGAGAGGGAGAGCATAGTCAGTCTGGTAGGTGGAGAACCAAGAGAGTCATCTCCTGGAAGTCAATTAAAGAAAGTATTTCAAGGCAGAGGGAGACATCAGCTGGGTCAAGTAGGTTAAGTAAGAAGAGGACTAAAAATACTGACCACTGGATTTAGCAACATGAAGGTCAGTGGTGTACTCAACAAGGGTTGTCTGGAATAGTGAGAACAGCATGAAAGACTGATCCAAGTGCAATCAAGATCTTGAGAATGGAGGAGAGGAGTTGCAACAGTCAGTCAGTACATGGACTCCTGGGGTTTGCTAAAAGGAAAGCTGCAGGGGCACAGAGGATCAAAAGGAAATTTTTAAGTTGAGGGAAATTACATTACTTTTATATGCCAGAGGGAATGTTCCAGTAGAGAAAAGCTTATGATGCAGCCGATTGCTAGAGCCTTTTCCTTGTTTAGGCAAGAGACAGTACTATCCCCTAGGAGCACAGAGTTCATCCAAAGCAAGGGGAAGGAAGGAAGAACAAAGGGGTGGAGAGACCGTAGGATGGTAGATGTAATGCTAGCCACTTAGGGACATTCCGTTCTTATTGATTGTTTTCTCAAGCATTAGGAAGCAAGATCATCAGCTGAGAGTTGAGAGGGAAAAGGACATTAAAAGATCTATTGGTTGTACTACATTTATCTTCTGTTACTGAGGCTTTAGAGTAGATTCTGCTGCATAAGTAATCAAGAATCCTGACAAAATATTGTTTTATTCCATTATATATTTGTTAAGGAAGAGATAGGTAAGGTTGAAAAAGCAGGGCTTAGGCAAAAGGAGAGTGGTGGGGTGGGGGTGGGGGGGGTGTCCAGGAAATATAGTTAAAGTCCAGAGCTCAAATTTTTCTATTTCTAAAAGTGTATCTTGAATGTAACCTACCACTTAACAAAAGTTGTTCTCAGCACAGTTGATACAGCTAGATTTACAAGCAGCTTTTGGCAGTCTGTAGGTATTTGAGAACTGACTTGCTTGCAGATGAAGTTGTGTGACATTCCACCAGCAATGGCTGTATCCCAAGGTCCACATGCTTGAGTAGCAATTTGTAATGTGAGAGGAGTGGTAGATGGAGGAGGGTGACTTTAGATTTCCCCGTTTTCCTCCTCTTCACCTCATGCCCATTTTCAGGGAAGAATTAATATTCTCCATTGGCTATCACATGCCTGATATTTATATCTGTAAGATGTTCATACTTAGGCTCTTTCAGATTGTATATAATCCATCAGTGGGTCCCTAATTGATAACACAGTTTCAGATTGCTTTGCAGACAAGCTGCAAACAGACCCACTAAATTGTAAACCATTCTTAGCTTCATTTACCCCAAGCTAGGTCATGTGTCCATCCATCCAACACACATGGATATTCTTTTTCTTAAATCCATCCCTGCCAAATCTCTACTTTCTAAATTGACTCCTTGTGCCTGATTCCATTCAAATAACTAACAGTTATTTGACAGTGCATGTGTTATATTATGGTGCTAGTAATGTTTTGCTCAGTTTTTACCTTTTCTGCTTTTATCCCTAGGTTCTTAGTTTCTTTTTTTTTCTCTTTCTTCTCTCAAATTCCTGCTGAGCTATTTTCTTGTGCATGGCCTGATCCCTAAAAAGAGTTTATTTGAAGAGTCTAAGGAAAGTTGCCTCTTGCTCTCTTGAGTTATGCAATAGAGATGAGAGTGAAGGTGGGAGTTGAGTTAGTCTTTATCACCGAAAGAAAAGTGTCTAGACTTTATTGTGTTTGATTTAAAGAGGATTTGAAGGTGCAAACTTCGAACTTGATAGTATTGCGGTCTTCATTGAGAAAGGGATTCATGGGGTATAAGAGGTACATTACAGAAGTAAATGCTACCGTAAGTACAGGTGGGCACAGGGGCTGTAGACTTTCTACTGATTTCAGTGTCTTCAGCACTCTATCTGCGAATGATGATTGGCTGTGTTTTGTATTATTTTCCTCTTTTCCTTCAAATGCCATGAAAATAATATGCTAAATATGCATTAGCAAAATTCTCCCACTAATGGTGCCGTGATTAGCCATGGTCTACCTAAAGCCTAACATCAAAGAATAAAAATCAACCAAGCTAGGAATTTCAGGTGCCTTTCTATGCCTAATTACTCCAGTTTCATGATTGCATTAATGTCATAAACGATGTGGTCATTATTCACATAACATCTAAACACCACTCAGTCACTTAGAAATCTAGATTCTTGAGTTCATAGGATTCAGTTTATGTGTATATTAACACAGAATTAAGTGAACAAAATGCCCCTTTCTTCAACCTGATTCCCCTTCAAGCTCTATTCCTACTCTGCAAACGACTTCAAAGTCTAGTCTTCCTTACAGTTTCTCATACCAGCCTACTCTACAGATTGCAGATTTTATTAGCCATATATATGCACATAATTGCACATATATGCCATCTCATAATACGTGTGATCAAAATGGATATAGCCTGCTTTTTTCAAGCTTACCAAATGCATCCTGGATATTCTGAATATCATGGTAATGGTTGTAAAGCATTGTTAAATTAACCAGTCCACT
Source organism: Chaetophractus vellerosus (assembly GCA_004027955.1). Lineage (NCBI taxonomy): Eukaryota > Metazoa > Chordata > Mammalia > Cingulata > Chlamyphoridae > Chaetophractus > Chaetophractus vellerosus. Next base: position 6,124 of record PVKH010049574.1, on the reverse strand, counting down.
CCGGTTCCACATTTAGCTTGTCACAATTTTTCACTATTTTAATACACTATATGTCATTGCTACATTGAAGGATTTCAAGTGACTCCTGTATGGTTTTAGCTGACCACTTTGTAGCTAGCAGTGAACCTCTATTTTGAAACTCTGTCCTCCTTTGGTTTCTGTGAAGCTATTCTCTACTACTTATCATTTGACTTCTCTGTCCAGTTCTTTTCATTTCCCTTCTCAAGCCCCTTTTCCTTGATCCTGTCCCTAAGGATCATATCCCCAGATATTATCTCCCCGATGTTATCTCAGTTCAGTCAGCACCTCAGGTCCCACCCACATGCTGATGGATTCCAAATCTATCTCCAGCCCTGACTTATTTCTGAGCTAATTTAGTCAAAAGTCAACTTTGAGACACACAGCTCCCTTTGATTGTCCTGTAGCTACCTCAAAATATAAACAAGCACACAAACAACAACAAAACACAAAGCAAGATTTCCGCCAAACCTACTCCCCCGTCTTAGTTCACTATTGCCATTATTGCTACTCTCATCCTGACTACAGGGAATTCTTCCTTGCCCTTTTCTACCCAGTACTTTTCTAGGTTTTGTTACTTTTGACTTAACTCAAGTCAGTGATGAAATGAGAACACAAGTGAATGAGTATTTGTTGTGCATTTACTATGTGTTAGACACTTTGGGCATTTGCCTGTGTTAGTCCTCTCGTCACACAGCCCTTGAGACCCAAGCCTCATTATTCCCTTCTTATGGAAGGGGAGACTAGGCTCAGATATCACTGCTCAAACATGTGTCTGGAATCCCTTTTATCTTCTCCATCGCTGTTGCCATAAATTTAGATCTTCTTTGCCTCTCTGGAGGACCAATTTATGTAGACATCTCCTGCAAGGGCTCCCTGTTTCTGTTCTCTCTCTTCTACGGTATGTCCTATACACTATAGGTATTTTGAAAATACTTACTTCTGTAACTCCATCTCTCAAAAACCTCTGATGGCTTCCTTTTACTTCTAAGACCACAGTGGAGGCCTTTTAATCTCATTTTCTCCTATTCCCCCTCCTCAGACCATCTGAGCTCTAGCTTCATGGAGTCACATTGATTTCTTCAAAAATCATCATTCTGTGTCACTTATCCATGTTTTTGTTCGTGTTACTGTTTCATCCTAAAATACAATGCCTGCCTTCTCTGCATTGTAAAATAATGCTCATTCTTCAGAGCCCAACTTCTCTGACACTGTCAGAATTCCCAATCACAGGCTGGCTTTCCCGGGAAGCAGACTCTGAGATGGAGATTGGCAGCCTGTTGAGAAGGAGAAAGGGGAATTGAACAGAGGGAGTAAATGGGCAGTGATGCTGTCTCAACCAAGGCCTCAGCCAACCCCAAGGAGGGATTCTGGGGTCTCAGAGCCCGAGGCCATGTTTCCTCAATTGAATCTGGGACAGAAGGAACTTGTTCTTTTTCACATTGTAAAGTTAGGCTAGAATGGACATGAAGAGCTCTGAGCTTAGAACAGAATCAGAGATTTGAGAATGCCCTCTCCTTAGTAGTAGACTAAAGCAGATGCAGGGAGAGGGGAAAGGATCATTGAGTTGTCCCAAGCTATAGGCTGGGGCAACTGTCATTAATTTACCTTTGGCTCTTAGCTTCAGCCAGGATGGTCAGTACGGTGGCAGAATCACTGGGTTAGGTGGTCTGGATCCCATTCAGGTACCTTCAAGAATATGGTAAAACAATACTCAGGATGTAAGTGAGGAATAGGTATTAGAGAAATGTGACTGGGGCAATGCCAGAAATTTTGTTTGGTGTCCTCAGAATGTTAACTTATTTTCTTCCTCACCAAAATGTTTGCAGTGGCACAGAATAGTTCTGAAAGGTGCTCTGTAAATTCTGACCTGTTGGGGAAGACTGTGTGTTTTTGCATATCTGCTCCCTGTGTATTTAAGACAGCGCGTGTATTTCACATTTAGCACGCTGTGGGAGGTAGGCAGCCCTGGGTGTTTTGCTGAGTGATGTTGGGCTGAGCATCAGAAAGCATAGTGTTCTTTGATAGTAACAAGCTTACTATTATCGAGAATTTTCTTTTTATCCCTACCTCCAGTGGATAATATTGTTGAGAAAAATTTAAAAATCACCAACTACAAGTGGTTTGTAATCCATCTCTTTCTCATCAGCCTGGTAGTTTAAGCTTTAAAGAGGGTAAAGAGGCAAGGAGTTTGGAGACATGGTTGATTTTGTTTTGAATGGAGATTCTGATGGTCTAAGAACTGGTCAGATGTAGATGGCAAAATTGGAAGGAAAATATTAGGGGTCCGGGGAATTTGGAGTTAGAATGATCCACAGAGAGTTTAGTATGCTGTGTACAGATGAATCTTGAGACTCGGTAAATGGGAAGGATGCCTGGAAAGGGAAATGGCTGCTTATCTGATAACAGATTGTGTGTTTTGGCTGAAGAAACACAAACTAATGTTTACTGTAAAATTATTGGTCTACATTTAAAATTTACCATAGGAGCTATAAGAGAAAAAGAGTCAATTTGTTGAAGGCTTTACATAGAGGGGCACAAGGGGACAGAGCATGCCAAAAGACCTGTTTCCATTTTGTGATATTTCTTTATAAGCATTTACCAAGTAGGCCTTGTAGTTAAGAGTCTTACTAGTTGGGACGCTGTAGGGAAGAATCCCTGGGTGGGGGTGGGAGGCAGGCTGGTGGCAGTGCTGAAGGTCCAATCTGAGAGCACCCACCCCCACGTCACCTTCTCACTGTTGTCTGTGAAATATCTTACCTTGGTTTTGTAGAAAGTGTTCTGGACCCAAAGGCAGAAGATAGGATTCTTGTTCAGTATCGTACACATGATCAGGCATCTACAGATATTTGGAAGGAGGAAAGAAAGAAAGATGATTTAAGCAAGATGATTTAGTAGACTGTATATATAGTATATATAGTTGGAGTATATAGTAGTATATAATTGGAGTTTGTTAAAGTTGAATGACTGTGTGCTCAAGGTTAAGTCACTTAACCTCTCAGCTTCAGTTTTCTCCTTTGTAAAATGACAGTAATTTTATTGACTTTTAAAACAAATTGTTGTTAGATTTCAAAATAATATAAATAAAGTGGGAATTTGTAGTTGGGAGACAAGGTTTAGAGAACGAGGGTTGGGCTGGCAATGCCATTGACTTTACCAGAAGTCTTTTTATTCAGATACCGCAGACCTTCACTGTTTGGATTTTCAGAGGCATTTTGGTCTCTTCTGGGCTAATGTAAACACTTACTGATGTAGAACAGAAATAATACTACCTTTAGAGAGAGTGAATATCTTGACACCCTCCTGGTCTTAGATGTAGCTGTTTAGAAGTGCACCTCCCTAAAAGTGGTCACAATCGGTACTCTCCTTTCAGTATTAACTGACTCTGCAACCAGACTTTTAATCTATGTTAATATTAAAAGCAGCAGGATGGTATTGTCCCCTAGGGGAAGGCTTTTTAATCTGGTAAATCTAGTATCCACAGACACACACCAAGCAAGAAATCAGGGGGCCGTGAACTTGGATATTAAATAAATTAGATCTTTACTTTCATTAACATCTGATTTAATTATAAATGAAGGCAATAATCCACAGTGTATTTGCCACACCAGTAACTTTGTCATCAAAGAGATCATAGCTATTTTCATTTCACATAATACTTGTTGAAGATGTCTTGAAATATCATTTACTCTCACCGCTATTTCCAAATTATGGAAGGTATTAAACCTGCCACTAAATATTTCTTAATGCTTTAATAAGGAAGCACATGTATTACTAAAACTTGAATTGTTTAGTATTTTGAAAACTATTTCATTATAATAGGTTCTCTTTGTAGTCCTATATGTTTTACTTTTAGGCATTAAAAACATTCTAAGAAGAGGATCCAAAGGCTTCCCCAGACTACCTAAGGGTTCATGGCACAAAATAGGTTAAGAGCCCTAGCCTTACAGTTGGTTGGAGGAAGATTTGTCCAGAACGTGTAACCAAATACAAAAGTTACCATTACACAAAGATCTTGCGTATATTCAGAAGCAAAATTTTTAGGACCAAACCCAAATTCTACTGGCTACCTGTTGGTTGCCCTACTTGAGACAGGACTCTATCCAAATTATCTTAAGCTATTAGGTATTTTTCCTGCTTTTAAGGTCTTAGAGGGAAAGAACTTTTATCATTGCCTGGATAATTAGCTAAATGCTTGAAATGAAAACACTTCTTGTTGCTCTTGCTTATCAGAGAAGATCATGCTGAGCCATCTCTGATGACTCCATGTTCTTTAAAGGCTGATGTTAAATTTTCTCCATCGTTCTCATCTGAACAATGTTTCCCATTAATTTGGGGATTTTGATTCTGTAATCTTGGATCACCATTTAGAACTTCCTATTGCTGACTTACATCTTCTATCTCAGCCCACCCTTCTCTCTTTTTTTTTTTGGGGGGTAATCTAGGTTAAAGACATTTCCAGGATTGTTTTTCCTCCCTATTTCCTTCCTACCACTTTTCAATTTGGGTTTCTGAAGGGCTTTGGGGAAACACCTTGTCCAAATCCATTACTTTTCAGATCAGGAAATTGTGAATTGCCATAGGGGACAGAGTTGAACAACCTTGGCCAAGGTCATTGTTCACTCAACAAATACTGATTGAGTGCTTACTAAAAGCCAGGTATGTTCTAGTCACCGAGAATATGACAGTGAAAAGAATGACTTGGGTCTACCTCTCGTGGAGCTTACAGCTGCTATGGGTACGAGAGATTCAACAAATAGCCACAAAAATAAACACACTCCTAGGAATATACCTCCAAAGAGTTGAAAACAGGGACTCAAATGGTTACTTGTAAACCAGTGTTCATAGCCGCACTCTTCATAATAGCCAAAAAGTGGAAATGACCCAATTGTCTGTCAGCAGTTGAATGGATGCACAAAATCTAGTATACAGAGTGGAATATTATTTGGCCATAAAAAGAAATGGTGCCTTCAATGCTATAGAAGAGTAATTTATGGTCAGATAACTTGCCAGTCTTGAACTTGTGGCTTCTCACTCCCCAGTCATTCTAATTCATCACGTTCTTCCTTCTAGTTCATATATGCCAACCTGAATTAAATAGAAAGTATAAAGTAGCTCTGAGCCTCTGTCCAAATGGCTTTCTCTTGCTCATTTAAGTTGACAGTGATTAAAAAGATACTTAAGGCTCACACATCTTGAGCCTGTTGAACAGCCACAAAATAATTAAGAGGGCTCAGCTATATAGTTTCTCAGTCATATATAAATGTCATCTCTTATTTAAAATGTTATTATTTGTTTGATGTCACTCAGAATCATGAGTGCTGTAATTACTGTTGATTCTGCTTTATAAGCTGCAGCTTGTGTCTGTTCCATCTTCCAGTTGAGCCAATCCTGTGGGTTGGTGGTGAACCCTATGACTTAGGACTTTCCAGCTGGCCTGTGCCAGTTTTAGCAGTTCAGTAGTTGTTTTTCTCACAAAATTAAATGCCCGCTTTAGCCTTATGTCTAATTTCAATTATGACATCATTTCCTTTTGTCAAGTGCCTCCTTAATTGTATTTACTTGCATTCATATATTTACAAGCCAACATGACTAATTATGTGAATGAGAAGCACCATTGTGCTTATATATTTATTCTGCCTTTCTTAGATGGTGTGGTTTCTATCTGTTTACTAATTCATTTCGCATGTATTTATTAACACATAGAAGTACTGTAGCATTCTGGAAAGAGCAAGAGCTTTGGAGGCAGCCACATCTAGGTCAAATCATGTCGCTGCCATTGTGGACTGGAGCAAGTTATTTCTGTACCTGTAAAATGGGACCATAAGAACAAACCATATGTGAAAATCTTGTATGATATTCAATATGTTTTCACTTTGTTATTATCACAGCAGATTAAAAAAAACAGCTTTATTGAGGTTTGACATCTGATAATTAATGATGTGCACAAATGCAGATATTTAACATATACCGTTGATACATTTTGACTTATATATATGCCCATTAAGCCATCATACCTGCAGTCTTTTTATTTATTTATCCTCTATTTCTGAGCTTGGTTGTAGTAGTGTTGGGAGAAAGGGGTTTATACTTTTAAAAAAACATA
>PVKH010049573.1:0-10089 GCA_004027955.1 Chaetophractus vellerosus | reverse complement strand
CTCTCTGCTGCCTCTTATCTAGCCTTCCATACTTGAGACCACCCCCACCGAGGGGCGGGGCTCAACGTCTCACTGACGTGGCAATCAACGCCCCACTCACAACTCAATCATGCCCAGATGAACAGATGAGCCCACAAACACAATCCAATTTATATTTTTGGAATTCACAATCAATTCAAACTCAAACCACCACACTTCCCCTCGACCCTGGAAAAGGTTCCAAGAAAATGGGACCTCATGGTCAGGGTCTGGGGAGAGGGGTGTCTTCCAGCTTTGTTTTTAGTAGTAGGGGTTTCTGGACCGGGCCTCACAGCCAGGCACCACATTAATAGAATGAAGGAAAAACCCACATGATCGTGTCAATTGATGCAGAAAAGGCATCTGACAAAATCCAACATCTTTTCATGATAAAAACACTCAGGGGAAGAGGATGTGGCTCAAGTGATTGGGCTCCTGTCTACCATATAAGAGGTCCAGGGTTTGATTCCCAGGGCCTCTTGGTGGAAAGCAAGCTGGCCCGTGGAGCGAACTGGCCTGCGTAGAGAGCTGGCCCACGTGGAGTGCTGGCTTGCGCTGAGAGCTGGTGCAGCAAGATGACACAACAAAAAGAGACACAGAAGAGAGACAATGAGAGACTCAGCAAATCAGGTAGCTGAGGTGGCGCAAGAGATTGAGCAGCCTCTTTCCCCTCCGGAAGGTCCCAGGATCGGTTCCTGGTGCTGACTGAAGAGAAGACAAGCAGACACAGAAGAACACACAGAGAGCAGACAGTGAGTTCAGAATTAACGGGGGTGGGGTGGGGGTGCGATTAATAAATAAATCTTTAAAAAAATTTCAGAAAACTAGGAATATAAGGGAACTTTCTCAACATGATAAAGGGCATTTATAAACAACCCACAGCAAATATTTTAATCAATGGTGAAAGACTGAAAGCTTTCCCCTAAAATCAGGAACAAGACAAGGACATCCAATGTAGTCACTGTTATTCAAAATTGTACTGGAAGTTCTAGTCAGAGCAGTCAGGCAAGAGAAAAGACATACACATTGGAAAGGAAGAAGTAAAATTATACCTATTCACAGAGAACATGGTCTTATATAAAGGAAACCCACAAGAACCCATAAGAAAGCTACTAGAACTAATACATTAAGTCAGCAAAGTTGCAGAATACAAGATAAATACACAGAAGTCAGTTGGGTTTCTATATACCAGTAATGAACTATCTGAAAAGGAAATCAAGAAAACAATTCTATTTACAATAGCATCTAAAAGAATAAAACACCTAGGAATAAATTTAACCAAGGAGGTGAAAGATTTGGACACTGAAAACTACAAAACATTGCTGAAGGAAATTAAAGACATACATAAATGGAAAGACATCCTGTGTTCATGGATTGGAAGAATTAATGTTAAGATATCAATACTGCATAAAGCAGTCTACAAATCCAATGCAATCTCTATCAAAATTCCAGAAGCCTTTTTTTTTTTTTTACAGAAATGGAAAAACTGATCCTCAAATATACATGGAATTACAAGGAGCCCTGAATAGCCAAAACAATCTTGAAGAAGAACAAAGTTGGAGGACTTAGACTTCCCCATTTCAAAATGTACTACAAAACAGTGTGGTACTAACATAAGGATAGACATACAGACCAATGGAATAATATTGAAAGCAGAGGTAAGTCTACACATCTATGACCACTTGATTTTCAACAAGGGTGCCAAGTCTATTCAATGGGGGAAATAGTAGTCTCTTCAACAAATGATGCTGGGACAACTGGAAATCTACATGCAAAAGAATGAACATGGACCCCTACCTCATGCCACATACAAAAAATTAACTCAAAATGGGTCAACTACAAAACTCTTACAAGAAAACATAGGGAAATAGCTTCAGGACCATGTAGTAAGCAATGGATTTTAGATTTTACACCAAAATCACAAGCAACAAAAGAAAAAATGGATAAAATGGACCTCATCAAAATGAAAAACTTTTGTGCATCTAAAGACACTATCAAGAAAAAGACAACCTACAAAACAGAGGGAAATATATGGAAACCAGATATTTGATAAGGATTTAATATTCAGAATATACAAAGAACCCCTACAACTAAACAGCAAAAAGATAACCCAATTTTAAAATGGGCCTAAAATTTGAATAGACATTTCTCCAAAGAGGATATTCAAATGGCCAATAAGTATATGAAAAGATGCTCTACAGCATTATCCATTAAAGAAATGCAAATTAAAACTATATTAGGGGAGCAGATGTAGCTCAAGTGGTTGAGCACCTGCTTCCCATGTACAAGGTCCCGGGTTTGATCCCTGGTACCTCCTAAAACAAAACAAAACCAAACAAAAAATTACATGAGATACCACTTCACACTCACTAGGATGGTTATTTTTTAAAAAACTGAAAATAGCAAGTGTTGGCAAGGATATGGAGAAATAGGAACCCTTGTACATTGATGGTGGGAATGTAAAATTGTATAGCTGCTGTGGAAAGTGGTTTGGTAGAAACCACTTAGAAAGTTAAACATTGATTTACCATACAACCTGGCAATTCCACTGTGGAAAACAGTTTGGTAGTTCTTTAGAAAGTTAAACATAGAATTACCATATGACCTGGTAAAGCAGTTTGATATTGTTTATAAATTCCAAAAATAGATATTGGATTATGTTTGTGAACTGCTCTGTTCCTCTGGGCATATTAGATTGGATTAGATTCAGAGGTTTCACTTTTACTTGATTAAATAATGATTAAGGCTTTGATTGGGCCACATCAGTAGGATGTTGAGTCCTCGCCCCCTTGGTGGGCAGGGTCTCACAGAGAAAACTACATGGCAGAGGCATTAGTTGGAGTTTTTAATGCTGGAGCCCTGGGAAGTAAATACACAGAGAAGCAGATACGTGAGGAAAGAGAGATGGCTCCATTAGTCACAGCGGAGGCCTGGGAAAGAGAGACAAGCAGTTCACCTGATAGTTTTCAGCTGGCCTTATGGAGAGACTAGAGAAGCTGAGCCCAGAGAGAAATGAGCCTCAGGAGAGAGACAAGACTTATCCCAGCCTACAGCTAATATTGAATGAATCAGGGACCACAGAGCCTTGAGAAGAAAAGGAAGGCTGAACCCTTGCAGATATTGGCAGCCATCTTGCTCCAACACATGGCAACAGACTTTGGTGAGGGAAATAACTTATGCTTTATGGCCTGGTAACTGTAAGCTTTTACCCCAAATAAATACCCTTTATAAAAGCCAACAGATTTCTGGTATTTTGCATTAACACCCCTTTGACAGACTAATGCACCTGGCAATTCCCAAAGGATTGAAAGCAGGGACTCAGATATTTTGTATACCAACGTTCATCGCAGCATTATTCACAATAGCCAAAAGGTGGAAGCAACCCAAGCCTACATCGGCAGATGAGTGGGTAAACAGAATGTGATGTATCTATACGGTGAAATATTATTCAGCCATAAAAAGAAATGAACTGCTGGTACATGCTATAACATGAATGAGCCTGGATGTCAATAGGTTGAGTGAAATAAACCCAGACACAAAAGAAAAAATATCATACGATTGCTCTTATGTGAAATGCTTAGACTAAGCAAATTCATAGAGAAAGAAAGCAGAACAGTGATTACCAGTGGTGTGGGGGAGGGAGGGAAGGGGAGTTATTATTAAATGTGTGTGTGTTTTGGTTTAGGATGGTGAAAATAGTCAAGAAATAGGTAGTGATGAAAGTTATACAGTATTGTCAATGTACTTAATGTCAAAGAATTGTCCACTTATAATGGCTTACATTATTTTTAATTATATTTTTATTAGAGAAATTGCATGTTTACAGAAAAACCATGCAAAACTATGGATTTCCCATATACCCCCCATTATTAACACTTTGCATATGTTACAATTGATGGAATATAATAGAATATTATTATAATTGTACTATTAATTATAGTCCGTAGTTTACATTAGGGTTCCCTATTTGTATTGTACAGTCCTATGGCTTTTAAAATCTTTTATTCTGGTAACATATGCATAACCTAAAATTTCCCCTTTTAATCACATTCAAATATATAACTCAGTGGTGTTATAATTACATTCACAATATTGTGCTACCATCATCAGTTAAAACTATTTTTGTTATGTATATTTAACCATAATTTTTTTTTTTAAAACCCTATTCAAACTTCAAGGCCCAGCACAAGCTGTACCATCTCTGTGAACTCATTTATCCCTACCAATGTGTTGCGCCCATTAAACTTAGTCTAGTGGAGCAGGTGTAGTGCAGTGGTTGAGCGCCTGCTTCACATGTACGAGGTTCTGGGTTCAATCCCTGGTACCTCCTTAAAAAAAAAAACACCCCAAAACAAAACAAAACAAAACAAAACAAAACAAAACCCCCCAAAAAACTTAGTCTAGGCCTCTAGCAGTATTCTTATCTGTATTATAGTTTGATGTTTACTTGTCCCCTCCACAGTGAGTTTCATGAGGGCAGCATTGTCTTTTGGCTCATCTTTATATGTCACAGCAATAATTATAGACATTAATGGAATAACTTTCCATGGTTCAGTAAGAAGTATTGCCCCCTTCATTCTGCCGAGCCAGGTGACTTCTTCATTCTCTTTGACATCTGAGTCTAACTTAATGTTGCTACCCTCCCCAGATGTGCATTGTGTTCCTGGCTCATCCATGACCTCACCTGGTCATCCTCATGCCTAGCTTTCTCCTGCTGCACTCAACTGTGAGCTGACCTCACATCCAGTCCTCAGCCCTCTGCCACTCTCCCTCAGTGTCTCCTCATGTGATAGCTCATGTAGTAATGTCAGTGACAGCCTCTCTCAGGGTGCATAGTCTCTATTGTAATGGCCTCCATCTGACTCCAGTCCTCCAGCCCCATTATTCCCTGGACTTTGGGCATCTTACCATTGTGCTTGCCACTCCTAGTTTCCTCTGTCAATGGCACCATGGCTCTCCCAGATGGATCTTCCTCCGTCTCAAATGATGAGCCCATCACCGAGGCCTGTGCATCCTTTGAAATTCTCTTGAAACGAGCCCTCCCTGGACATTCTCATCGTTTTAGTTCAGACCTTCCTGTATCATTTCAGTACAAGTAACAGTCAACACTGATGGAGGGCTGAGATCAGACTCTGTGCTGAGTACTTTATACACACCAGGGCATCCTCACCTCACTCCAACCAGTGGGGTAGGTTCTAGTGTTTCCTCCAGTTTGCACATGAGGCTTAGAGTGAGTAAGTATATGCTCAAGTTCACACAGGCAGAGTCAAAGCCTGCTCTGCCTATCTGTATAGCCTGTGCTGTTAACCACTAAAATTATTCTGGACTTGAGGCTGGGTCTTGTCCTCAGCTGTACAATTTTGGGCAAATCTCTGAGCTTCAGTTTCTTCCCTTAGGTTGATAATATAGAATGGTTGTGCAAGCACTACATAAATCGAAGTGTTTTGTGACTTTAAAGTGTTTCCAGTAAGGCTTAATTTACATGTTATAACGCTCAAGAAAGCATGCTTTGCCAATGGACAGGAGGGATATAAAATGAGTGGTCTAGTGGCAGTCTGAACCCTTGAATGGCAGCACCATTTCTCTTGACCAAATGGATCTTCAGCCTTTGCACTGGGGGAAGTATTGGGCATGCAGGGAGGTGAGGAGGGGTGCTGAGGTGTGTGGCTGAAAGGGAGGCTTTGATTATAATATAACACACAGGGTGGGTTGCTGTTAGAATGGAAATAAAAGATCATATACAATATATGCATTTTTCTTAAATGTCTGTCCATGTCAAGAATCACTCAATGTTTAGGAATTAAGACAGATCTGTTTATTCCACAAGAACTGAACAAATCTTCCCATGTTAAGTGGAAAAAGATGTTAAATTTAGATAACTATTCAACCTCACATCAGAATAACACTAGTTATTCTCTGTTTATGAATACATTTCCTTATGTCTTCTTTATAAATAGTAGTGCTAACTGTGCTGTTCTTAAAAAAAAAAAAACACATCAGAATTGAAACACATTTTTGGAATATCCAAACTTAGAATATTCCATCACTATCTTTCTGAGAAGTTACATTAAAAATTTCTGTTTCCTCCTTTCTACCCTGGTGAGGTCTGACTTACTCCCTTCCTTCTTTGTCTGAAGTCCTCCCTCCCTCCCCACCCCCCTTCCTTCTTCCCTTCCTTTTTTCTTTTCATTAAGGGCAACAGCATAGCACTGCATTCACTTCACATATAACACCCACCACATTATATCCCTAATTCTGGAAAAAGATGTTAAATTTAGATAACTATTCAACCTCACATTGGAATAAAAACATAAAATGTTCTTTGTAGGAAATTTCCTTCCAGTCAGCCACTAAGGTACCAGAAATGAGAACACTGGGATGAAGTAAGACCAGTAGGGGCAGACACAGGAGAGGAATAATCTAGAGCAAGGATGGGCAAACTTTTTCTATAAAGGACCAGATAGTAATCATTTTAGTTTTTGCAGGCCATATACTCTCTGTTACAACTACTCAACTTTGCTGATGTAGTACGAATACAGCCATAGACAGACGTAAATGAATGAGCATGGCTGTGTGCCACTGAATCTTTACTTATGAAAACTGAAATTAGAATTTCATAGAATTTTATGTGCCATAAAATATTCTTCTTTGGATTTTTTTCAACTATTTCAGAATGTAAAAATTATTCTTATCCTATGGGCTTAACAAAACCTGTGATGAACCGGATTTGGCCCCTGGGCTATACTTTGCTGACACCTGATCTAAGGAATTAAAATGTGTTTTAGTCTTATAGGCTGCCTAAATGCAACATACCAGAAATGGGTTGGCTTTTAACAAAGGGGTTTATTAGCTTGCACTTACAATTCTGAGGCCATGAAAATATTCAAATCAAGGCACTATCAGGTAATGCTTTCTCCCCAAAGACTGGCTGCTGGTGACCCTGGATTTCTCTGTCACAATGGCAAGGCACATGGAGGCATCTACCGGTCTCTCTTCTCTTTTGGGTTTCCTTGCTTTCAGCTTCTGGCTTCCTTGGCTTTTCTCTCAGCTTCTATGGGTTTCTCTCTCTCTCTCTCTCTCTCTCTCTCTCTCTCTCTCTCTCTCTCTCTCTCTCTCTGTATTCAGAGATTATATTATAAAGAACTCCATTAAAAGGATTTACTGGAGTAAATCCTTAATTGAGCCATGTCTTAGTTGAAGTAACCTAGTCAAAAAGTCCCTTAACTGAAGTAACCTAATCAGTACTTCCCACCTACAATAGGTTTATACCCATAGGAATAGGTTAGCTTTAAGAACATGATTTTCTGGGGGTCTATCAAGCTTCCAACTCTCACAAAATGCTATTATCATTCTTCTGGGGGACATTTGGGAAAGGGGGAGAATGTGGTGGGAAATAATAATAACCAGCAATTACTGAACACATATTTAGCAAGCATTATTCTAAGCACTATTATATATCAACTCATTTAATCTTCACAACTTTGGAAGATAACTAGTAGTATTATCCCTATTTCACAGATGAGAAATCTGAGGCATACAGAGATTAAATAACCTGTCTCATATCCACAGGAAATAGAGGCAGAGCCCGGATATAAACTCACAAAGTTGGGTTCTTGCCATCAATCTGAACTATTATGCTGTTCAGCCTTTCTGGGTAAAATCTGTCTGTCATATCTTGTGGAAAAGACACATTTTCAAAGGAGTCCACAGGGAGGATCTTTGTCCTGCCAGCTTTATTAAGCATTTGAACAAAAAGTTACAGAATGTTCAAAAGTAATTTTACAGTTGGAGGCAAAGGGACAGATGGTGCTGTCTTATTTAGCAAGGAAGTCACTGTCCTTGATGGTTTTTGAGCACAGGTGGGATGACTTTTGTACTCTTGCAGCCTTAGAAAGACTTATGTTATTTTCTTTTCTATAAAATAAAATTAGAAATCATTTCTTTTTGAAATTTAAATCTGGCTGGTTGCTAAAGGAACAAACAGTTTGAAAGCGTTCTCCATAGCATTTGGGGGGGAGGGCGGTGTTTGGGAGTCTGATTAACCAGAAGAACTGCTAGTAGGAACTTATATTTCAGCCTGCTTCAGCTATGGAAACTGAATTAATTTCCCTTAACCCGTCCCCACCACCTACATACACACACACACACACACCATTCTTCAAATCCCATACTCTTTTTTCTTAGCTGAAATATTTGAAGTGTCAAGGAAGAATTATTGTTTTAAATATTAAATTATACCCATAAGAGTATATATTAATGTGGAAAGATATCCAAGATAAACAATAAAATCAAATATGGAAAGAGTGTTTTGTGCTCCCAATTATATAAAAAAAATTGGTAGGGAGGGGATGGGTAAGTATTTGCATAGGAATTTTTTGAGAGGATAAAATAATAGAAAAAATATTGATCATGATTACATTTATGAAGTGATAGAGGTCTGGGGTGGAGGAGATTCATTTTTCATTGTACACAGTTGTATTCTTTGACATTTTAATATGTATCTTCTTAATAAAATACCAATAAAGACATAAATCTATTGCTTCCTCAGGTCATATCACCTACCCAAGTCTGAAAATCTTTCTTTACTTGAATCTTCTTTGACTACATCTATAGCTGCAAGCATTTTTTAAATAAAAATAACTGCAGCTATTTATTGAGAAGTCTTAGGGAAAGTTGCTCTGTCAGGCTTGTTCATGTGAGTTGCTCTGGGCAAACAAATTTGGGCTACTGTGAATTACACTATCTCTGAGCAGAAGCTATAAATTCATTTGTATGATTTAGTCTCTTGCTTCTGCTTTTCCCTCCTGCATGGGCTACTCCATCAGCCAACTAGAGCCCAGCAGATACACAGCTGGTACAGAGATCCATGAGCAAGAAATAAATACTTGTTGTTATTAACACTGAAATTTGAGGATTTTTTTTGTTTTACAGAGCAAAAGAGTTTAATACTGAAGTTGGTAGCAACAGTAGGGTGTTACCAAAACAGAACCCAAAAATTGGCTTAAGGGGCAATGCCTAGTGAGACAACTTACAGGCGGCTGGAAATTGACAACCCATGTCATACAGTGGCAAAGCATTTGGTGTTGCGTGTGATAACTTGGAAGGGAGAAGATGCACTTAGTGAAAGTGTGTTTTGGGTGAACAAAAAGTTGGAAGTATGATTTGGTTGCAATTAGTTATATTTGATAAGATACAATAAGGAAGAGATGACAGAAAAGAATTACCTGTTTTTAGACAAGGAAAGTAGGGAAAAGAGAATCCAGAAATTTCAGGATTTACAAGGGTGAAAGATGCAACTCTTTTTATCCAGCTTTTGAAAGATATATTTTTTAAATGCTTTGAGTCAAAAAATCTGTTTAAGATATTGCCTTGGAGTAAATACCAAATCAAGGGGAAGATATTCAAACCTTTTATCAAGACCTCTGATTGGACTATATGGCCCTAAGTAAATTCTTTCAGTTGGACAAAATGGTTCAAAGAAGAGAGACTAAAGGAATGGTCCCACAAAAGCTTGATAAACTCAAAAGTATCTATAACTAGGTTTAGAAAGGTATGTATCAAAAAGAGCTGGGGTTGAGGCTATCGGCCGTGGTACTGATTGGAAATAAATAGATTTTAAAACATTTTTGAAAAACAAAACAAAACAAAACATTTTTGAGAGTTGTATTGTCAAGTTGCCAGTCCAATTAAAAAATAGTGACTAGTGCTGATTAACTTGATGATATAAGACATCCCCTGAAAATGCTTCCCCAGAGATTTAGTGAATAAAACGACAAATTTCATTTGCTTAGAACTCTGGAAGGATTCCACAAATGCTGAATTGATGAAACAAAAAAAAGCTCAGATAGGAGAGTTCTATCCTGGTATCTGGTCGGCTCCCACTCCCCTATCCCTTCCTAGGGAGGCACACAGAGGCAGCACAAGCCTGGCTCCCTCACACTTCAGACTGAGACTGTAAACTTACAACAGTGAGTTAGACCTCCATGCATATCCAGGCACAGGAACCTAAGTCCATAGAGACCCAGGGTGGAACATGAGCCTGAGGAGTGCTGCATACAAAAGGACCCTGGG
>PVKH010049572.1:0-10089 GCA_004027955.1 Chaetophractus vellerosus | reverse complement strand
AGGGAAGGACAGACTAATATGCCAGCCCTCAGCATTGTTGCAAGTATCTAAGAATATTTTCCTTCAAGGAGTAAAGCCTGGTGGACTCTGTGGGCCCTGAGGGGAGGGGGAGGGAGGAATAGAAGAGATTGAAGAGGGGGCATTTGGGGGCAATGGAAGAGTTCTGCATGATCATGCAACGATGGATACAGGCCATGTTAAATTTCATCAAAAATTATGAAAGTATATGGTCTAAAATGTAAACCATAATGTAAACCATTGACCATGGTTGGTAGCTTTGTTTCAATATTTATACATCAGTTGTAACAAATGTACCACCACATGTATAAAAATTATTAATAGGGAAGAGGGAAAAGGGGGAGGATGTTGGGTATATGGGAGTCCCCTATATACTGTATGTAACCTTACTGTGACCTAAAACTTCTTTGAAGACAATATTTAAAAAAAGTAAGACACTGGGGAAGAAATGGAAGAAAATGCTACTATACATGCAGGACAATGATATTACAGTGATGAAAGGAAAAACATCAAATAATATTTTAATTTATTTTATTTTTTAATGTTTTTCATTTTTTCAGTACCCCAATTTATTTTTACTTTATTTTAGTTTTACTTTCTCTACATTATATGCTTTTTATTTCTTATGTTTAAACCTATCATTATTATTTTATTTTCCTATAAATCAAATTTGGCAATATTCTTGGCTTCATTTTGAAGAGGTTTTGGATCACAGAAGGGTTACAACTATGACAGAGGAGGATCAATGGGGTGGGGTTTCAGTGATGGTGGATACATGGGAGGAAGTTCACCTGGGCATACATATAAGGTATATAATTATGCTCCAATGTTCATGGAACATTGCCTCAGTCATTGGAGATTCACACAAGTGAAAGGTTATTGAATTCCCATCCTGGGGAGCTCTGCCACACTCTCTAATGGAAAAGCAAAAATCCCTCGAGTGCAAGGGCAATGACTAATGGAGAAAGATGGTCCATTGATGGGCCCTTGATGTTGACAACTATGCTTGCAAGCTTTTTGCTCTTGAATTTGCAACTGAGCCTAGTGTTGGAGAGTGCCTAAAGGTTGCCTCCTGAGAGCCTCCTTGTTGCTCAAATATGGCCTCTCTCTAAGCCAAACTCAGCATATAAATGCATTACCTTCCCCCAGTGTGGGACATGACTCCTGGGATGAGCTTCCCTGGCACTGAGGGATTACTACCAAGCACCGGCTGGTGATACAACTGGAAAAAGACTTTGAATAAAAGGGGGAAAAGATAAAGACAAATGAGTGTATATGGCTAAGAGACTTCAAAGTGTGTCGGGAGGTCATCAGAGAGAGGTAACGCTTATGCGTGTCTCAGCAGGATCTCATAAATGGCCAAGGTAGATACTACCCCAAATAGTGGGGATCCTGAGGGCTCTGGAGACACCCAGGACCTATACTCATGGCAGATAGCTCTGGAGTTTGGTGCCTGGCCAGTGGCCCTACTTTGGAGTTTGTGGTCCCGTGTGTGACAGAGTTGGACTCAGATGTTACTTCTCTACACATGATTCTTCTGCCCCTTTTATTCCTATAGTTGGTGCTGGAGTTGGTAGGTATACATCCAAGAGACTTTAATCTCTGGGCTGCCTGTTTGCCAGCTGGGTCCTGAAATTGAATGCAGTTGCAATACCTACTCTCCAGTTCATTGGACTTACCCAGGACAACTAACAAGGAGATGATGATGGACAACTAACATCCCAAGGAACTGAGAGAGTCTACAACTGCAAGCAAGAGAGGCCCATCCACCTGTCCCATGGAATCAAAGCCTCCTCTCAATTAGAGGGGGAGTGGGCAACACCATCCCAGAATCCTCAGGATTGGGGAATGAACTATGGTCTAAAGTAGACTTACTGGTATTCTACTATAGACTTGTTGTGATTCTAGGAATGGAAGAGATTATATCATTTATGTGGATGCAGTGGCCACTAGAGGTTCTAAGGGCAAGGAAAGGGAAATACAAGTGAAATACGGGGGCATTTTGGGGACTTGGGAATTTTCATGAATGACATTATATTGATAGATATGGGCCATTACATATCTTGCCATAACCTATGAAATTGTGCAGGAGAGAGTGTAAACTACAATGTAAACTATAATCCATCCTTAGTGGCAATGCTCTAAAATGTTTTCATCAATTGTAACGAATGTACCACACTAACAATGTTGTTAATGTTGTTAATGTGGGAAAATGTGTGAGGTGTAGGAAGCGGGGTATATGGGAATCCCCTATATTTTCATGTAACATTTATGTAATCTAATCATCTTTTTAAATATATATATATTAAAAACCTACAAAATTACTTTCAATTAAAAAAAGGTGGCTGAAAGAATTAAAGACCTAAATAAATTTAAAAAACACTCAGTGTTCATTTGATAAGAAAACTTAATATTGTTAAAATGACAACACTCCCCAAGCTCTTCTAAAGTTTCAAACCAATCCCTGCCAAAATACCATCTGGCTTCTTTGCAGAAATTGTCAAGGTGATCCTAAATTTCATTAAAAAATTCAAGAGAACCAGAATGGACAAAACAATCTTGAAAAATAATAACATATTTGCAAGTTTCACTTCCCAATTTCAAAACTTACTAATCAATATTGGATAGCACATTAATGAATATTGGGCAGAATTGACATAAGGATAAACATATAGATCAATGGAATAGAACTAAGAGTAGAGAAATAAGCCCAATGATTTTTGACGGTGGGGGGGGGCAGCTAAGACAATTTATTATGGGAAACATGAGGATTTTCACAAGTGTTCTGGGACAAATGGAAATCCATATGCAAATGAATTAATTTGGACCCATTCTTCACACCATAAACATTATTAACGCAAAATAGATCACGGTGCTAAAAGTAAGAGATAAGCTACGAAGTTCTTAGGAGAAATTATAGGCGAAAATCTTCATGAGTTTGACTTAGGCAAATACATTTTAGCTATGACAAAAAAAGGCCAAAGTGACCAGAGAAAAGTTAAATTGGTCACCATCAATAAAGTAAAAATGCAACACATAAAAATAGGAGAAAATATATGCAAGCCATATATTTGATAAGAGATTTGTGTCCAGAATATAAAAGAACACTTACAACTCAATAAGAAGAAGAAATATAACCCCCCAGATGGACAAAGTATCTGAATACAAATTTCTCAGAAAAAATATATATGATTTTTAGCGCTTGATTAGCAGCACAAAGAGACTCTGGTATCATGTTGATGATGGAAAGAAACTAAAACAAGCCAGCCTTAGTCCTGATGACATTTTTGTGATAATTAGGAAAAGGCACATCTTACTACTGTCTGCAGCTCTGTGCCAGGGTACATGGCTTGGCAAACAGAGCTTGCACTGGATTTCAGCTCCCAGTCACTTCCTCAGTTGTGCAGCCCTGTTCAAGGCAAAATATGTATGACAGCATTCGGGGATCTTGACCAAATTAACTCCAACAGACTATTTCCAAATTACATTTAAAAGGTAGAATAAAATTACTATATACACAGGGGATGTTATTTGACCCATGGTATGTATAATTACATTAGAAATATCATTGATAATGTAAAATCACTATATATTTTGAATCGCTACACCAGGAATTTCGTAGTGAGATCTTACCATCTGCTAAATCATTTGAAGCTCCTTGTGAGTGATCTTGGCTTCACATTACACCTTGAATATCCCAAAGCATGCATCACTAACTCACAAGTAATTAGGACTGGACTCCTGTGGTTTATTTTACTTTTATTACTGGACTGGTTAAATTGCACATGACTGCTGCAAATCACCTTCTCTTCCAAAAACCTATTTCCACTGCATTGTTTTCCCCACTCTAGACTGAGAGTTTTCATGTGTGACATCAGTCTTATAATTGTAAATGTTATACTAGAATAAAGGAATAGTTAGTACACTGTGCTAGATTATACAAGTTAAAAAGAAGCTAGACTAATTTTGCAATTTTCTTAGGAATATTTCTTGGTTCATGAAGTTGGAACAGTTCCATGGATCTTGATTTTAATTTGAGGACTCTGTGCCACTGTATGTAAATATCTAACTTTGTATTTCAAGGGTCTCATATTCACCATCAACAGACATTTTAAAAGTAATTCATGAAGATTAACAACTAGAAATGCTAAAATAGTGTTTGGTAATCTTTGAATAAGTTTAATTAAGGATTGAAAATATATTAATCCTTCAGAAATTCAACATGGTATTTGACAATCATCCATTTGTCCTATGGATATGCCTAGAACATTTTTTAGACTGATAACAATAACAGCGGCATCACAACTTTGTAAATGAGAACTGAACATAAATATCATAATCTAAGTATAGAATTTCCAATGACTCAAATTAACCTCTCTTTGGGCACACACTTCTCAAGACAATTGGTGTCTATGTTATCTTATAACTAGAAAACTGCCTGTCTTAGTTTTCCAACCACTAAAACATATCATACAATGGGTTGGGTTAAACAATGGAAATCTATTAGCTCACAGTTTTGAGGCTGGAAAAGTTCAAAATCAAGGAGCAGCAAGGCGAGGCTTTCTCCCTGAAGACTGCGGCATTCTGGGGCTGCTAGTGATCCTTGGGTCTACCGCCTCTCATTTCTCTTCCAGGCTCCATTGACACCCAGCTCCCAGCTCCTCCCTATGGCTTTCTCTATGCCTGAATTTCATTCTCTTTATAAAGGATCGAGTAATACACATTAAAGCCCGACTTCATTCAGTTGGGCCACACCTTAACCAAAGAAACATCTTAAAATGGGTCCACACCCACCAGAATGCAGACCAAGAGCATGTCCAAGCTGTGGTACACAATTCAATCCACTTGAGGGAAAAAAATCATTCAGTAATACAAATGAATATTTGTTTATTTATAATTTTAATTGACATCAAATGTCCCTTCCTGTCCTGAGGTTTTTTGCAAATATTAAGAACCTAAGTTCTTTACAGCCAGCGGGAAACACGTTTACATTTTTTAAACTTTCATTACCTTAAAAGAGATTCTGACAAAATGCATACTGATGTGCTAACATCTATGTGTGTGTTTTAAAAAATCACTACGATTCTCTATCAAAATGTTTATATTATTTATATTTAAGAGCCACAAAATAATAAATAAATAATTTCTTTTAAGTGCCTTCCTTTTACTGATCTTCAGATGAGTTCCTTACTTTGAGTGAAAGTTGGATTATCTTACATGGGTTCAAATGAGGCCACTCGTCCCTGAGATGAGTCTCCTCTAACTGGGGGTGTGATCAAGGCCTTAGGTAATTTGACTTAAGTTTTGTGTGATTAGATTTCCATAAAAAAGGGGGGGATAGTAACTGTAACTCCTAAGTTTGCTGTAAGAATCAGATGAGTTCTTTGTAAAGGTCTTAGAATATAGCACAATTTAAAATTTAAATTAAAAATTTTTAAAAAATCATCTCATGCACGAGGTTATTGGTGGTAAAAGAGACCATATTACCTCTCTTGGTCATTCATCTCTGAGAATGCAGAGTCTCATTCACACCAGACCACAGGCCTATAACAGCCTCAGAGCATTTAGTAATTTTCCCTCTAATCCCAGGCATGTTTCATCTCCTGCGAAGAGGCAGCAGGAAGCATTGGGTTGAATCAATGATATTTAATTGCTATTTTTTAGATCCTTCACCAACTTCCACTTTCCTAAATCATGTTTCCTGCCCTCAGGTTTAGGATAGATTACACAACGTATCTGTACATCAGACTAGATGCCAGTCACACAAAGTAGCCTAGTGC
Organism: Chaetophractus vellerosus; assembly: GCA_004027955.1. Taxonomy (NCBI): domain Eukaryota; kingdom Metazoa; phylum Chordata; class Mammalia; order Cingulata; family Chlamyphoridae; genus Chaetophractus; species Chaetophractus vellerosus. The sequence goes on along the minus strand of PVKH010049572.1, from coordinate 4,291 downwards.
TTTAGTGACTTTTTAAAAAGATTTATGTATGTATGTATTTATTTATTTATTTATTTTTATTATTTATTATACATCCCCCCCTTTTTGCTTGTTCTTGCTGTGTTCACCTTTCTCCACGTTCTTCTGTGTCTGCTTGTCTCCCCCTGCTGGGGCGACCCGCCAAGTCAGCTCACCTCCGCGGCAGCCCGCCTGCTGGTGGGGGCTCGCCCTTGCTCGTGGGGGCTTGCCTTTGCCTGTGGGGGCTTGTCTTACCCGCCCCTGGGGCTTGCCTTTTGACTGCAGCAGCGTGCCTTACCTGCGGCGGTGTGCCCCGCCCATGTTGGCTTGCCCTCTCGAGGCGGTCCGCCCGTTAGAAGAGGCCCGGGACCGAACCCGGGGCCTCCCATGTGGCAAGCCGGCGCCCCACCAACTCGACCATACAGCCAGCCCCTTTAATGACTTTTAAAAGGAGGACAATGGACAGGAGCCAAGTTCTCCTGCAAAGGTTAGGAAACCTGTAAATTAATTAACAAGAACTTATATACTTTGAAGTCTACAAAGAAGCCTGTGTATCATGTGAGGGGGCTTTTTCGGCCTTTTAAGAAACTAGACATGTGGACATCAAATAGAAATTTAAATAAACAGGTGAAATGGCAAAAAAAAAAAAAGACCACTAGAAAAAAAACGTTAAGCAACTGTTTATTTTAAAGACACAGCCACTAGAATACACTGAATTGAAATAAGACCAATAAGAATAAGTTACAGGCTTTGGCTCCTTTGTGCTATTTTACTTAGATACTCTTTCTCTCCATTTGAACATAGTACCCAAATAATAACTGTAATATAGGAGGACCCTAGTTATCTTGCATGTTAGCGTAAAGGAAAGCACACTTGAGAAAGAATTTATAGCAAATAAAGTAACAAAGTGAAATGGTCTGTGAAAATCGACTTCTTTTTTTGTTAAGAGCCTACTTTCTTACCATTTAGGGACTACTAGATTCACTTTATATGGTGATAAATTACAGCAAGTCAAAGGAGTGCCATTATGTACTAAATATGGAAATTTATGGTTAGTTCTATGTAACAATGGAACTTGAGATTTGCATCAGATAAAGTTGTGCTGTGTGAGAAGCAAATGCAGGAGATACTTTTGAGCTCTTTCTTTCTTAGCTAATATAGAGTATTGCTATCTTGACGATTCCCGAAATTTTTTAATGTTACAGCTAAAAAATAGTGATGAACATACAACTCTGTGATTATAACAAATATCAATGATTGTACACTTTGGATGAATTGTATGTTTTACTAATATGTATCAATAAAGTTGTTATGTTTAAAAATATATCAAATTCTTTTGTCTGTCTTACAATACTTTGGTAAAAGTAACAGGAAGGTCATTACTTTTTTTGTTATTGTTGTTAATCTATTCCATTTTGGAATTACTTGCAAAACAAACGCAAATATTCAATGAGAAAGAAGAGGCCATAAGCATTTGTTATTTGGACATGCACTTTTTATTTAAAAATTATATATATATGTATCCCCCCCTTTCTGCTTGTTCTTGCTGTGTTCAGTTTTTTTTTTTTGCGTTCTTCTGTGTCTGCTTGTCTCCTCCCGTTGCGGGGACCCACTGAGTCAGCTCACCACACAGGGGCTTGCCCTGCCCACAGCGGCTTTGCCCTGCCCACGGTGGCTTGCCCGCTCGAGAAGGCCCCGGGAACCGAACCCGGGTCCTCCCATGTGGTAAACCGGCGCCCTACCGGTTGAGCTACAGCCCCACACTTTCTTTTTGATTGAGAGGTTAAATAAATGTGTAGCCATAGCAATCAGTTCTCCAGCTGAAGATCAGCAAAGCAATTCTAAAATAATACAGGTGAATTTTGAAAATATCTATTGATAATCCATATACCCTGCTAAGATTTTGAGCTCCAGTAATAGTAATAGACTCCATTCAACGAGTAGTAAAAAGAAACCCATAATATCATCTGAAAAACAATGTAACACTAAAGGAGAATCAAATAACTTCTATAAATCAAAGATAATTTTTAGAGATATATAGAACTTTGTGTTCCTCATATGTTGACTTAAATTTGAAAACCCTTGATTCTGGCTTTAATATCTATGCATTCATCTAATATCCTTGGAATATTATCTGAATAATATAATTTGGTTGTACTTTGTTAGTATTATTGCCTTTATCAAAATGTCTACCTTAGAGGATGAATTTTCATTATTCCTCAAATTGCTCATTATATAATCCTGGTATAAACTCTTCAAAAATTACATTAAAAAACACTTTTATTGATATTACAACAATTATATTCCCTAAATCAACTTCTGACATCACGTTTAATAATGAAATAATTGAATGATAGATGTCATGGTCAGAGTTAAGACTAGGGTATCAGTAGCACTTAACTGAATTTGCAATTGTTTGTGCAATTATTTTCTTACTATTCACTGCTTCCATTATTTTACTCCATGAAGTTGGAGACTTGCTTGTGTTGTTCACTATTATATTTACAGAATTTAGCAGAATTTATAATATAATCACAATATAATATTTGTTAAATTAACGAATGAATAAACGAGTAAAAGCTGTAACTAGAATTATTCACAATCATTTCAATGACTGATCATAAGAAAAATAAGAGGTGTAAGTTTTAGAAAGGATGGGGCACAATGCTATTAAAATCAATTTTCTGTCTATATAGAAAGATGATAAAATATGGAAAATGACAGAACTAGATGTAACTTCTGGCCATACAGCAGTGAGAAATCATGACCCATAACAGGGTTCAGGAAATCAGCTTGTGGCTTCTGAGCTAAGAATATAGTTTTGTTTTGTTTTTACATTTTTAAAGGGGTGTAAAAAGAACAAGAATAGGAGGGAGAGGGAAGAGAGGGGGACAAATAAGGGAAGGAGAAGGGAAGAGAGAAGGAGAAAAAGTAGAAAGGAAAGGAAGATGAGATGTAGGGGGAGGGGGGAAGGGGGGAAGATAAAATAAATGAATTATATCTAAATTTAAAAGTGTAAACATGGATAGATCTCTAAAACAAAGTGTTAAGTAAAGTGGATTAAAAAACACCCTCTTTACCCAAAGGTGCTGAACTTTGAAACAAATGGTGTGACTGAATGAGTCTGTGTTTATCCTTCTTGAGGAGAAGTTGAGGATATTTTTTGCATCATGATTTGCATGTTGGCTATCTCCTATTCCAGGTCTAAAATAATTCCCTACATTTATGGTTTAGCATCTAATTTTGGAAAAAATCAATTAAAGAAGACATTCTTCAATCTTCTAAGAAAGAATAAAGAGAAAAGGCTTTTTCCCAGCAGTGCCTAACTCCTAGTCATCTCTTTGAAGGCAAAATAAAATCTGACCCATAATTAAAAAGGATAGATGAAGATTACTGACCAAATACTTATACAAATGTAAATAAACCATAAATACAACTGTGTCATATAACAATCATAAAATCTTTAAAAATTTTCATACACTGTGAATCTCTAATAAGGTTTCATTCCTAGTTAGTAATAATATCATGAAGAACACTGTAATGGCTTGACAATTTTATCTAATTATGAATTCCAAAAATATAAATTGAATCATGCTTGTATACTCATCTGTTCATCTGGGCATGATTGGGTTATGATTAGGGCATTGACTGGGCGGCGTCAGTAGGGCATTGAGCCCCGACCCTCAGTGGTGTGGTCTCAAGTGTGAAAGGCAAGGCAGAAGATTTGAGAAGCAGATTTTTGAGATGCAGTTCTGATGTTGGAGAGGAGCGCTCCAGGAGAAGACAAGTGAGCCTTTCGCCTGATAGTCTGCAGCTGACCTTGTGGAGGAAGCACTAAGCCCAGGGAGAAACGCAGCCCTGGCAGGAGAGGAACCCAAAGGCCTGAGCCCTGGCAGACGTCGGCCGCTGTCTTGCTCCAACACGTGGACTTTGGTGAGGGAAGAAACGTATGCTTTGTGGCCTGGTAACTGTAAGCTTCTACCCCAAATAAGTACCCTTTATAAAGACCAACCAATTATTCATATATTTTACAAAGGCACCTCTTTGGCTGACTAATACAAACACATAACATTGTGTTAATCTATTTACACATGTACAATTTTGGCTTTCTTGTTAAGGGCAACTGCTCCCAAGGTCCCCTAACTTAGCTGATATCAGAAATCCATTATGGCTTTCCAAGTACAAGTATTATCTATAATGTTTGGTATGAAGGGAGAAACCTCTGCTCTAATTAAAAGAACATAAAAGACAGCTTTTTCCTGTGTGAGCAAGCTGGACTCATTGCTATTTAAAT
>PVKH010049571.1:0-10087 GCA_004027955.1 Chaetophractus vellerosus | reverse complement strand
AAAAAAGATAAGTGGCACTTGTATTTAGAAGACAACACAATTCTATTTTCATCTTTGTTTCAATATGATCAAATTGAAGGATGCTGAAAATTTTATTATTCTAGCAATAAGAAATTTGTCAATGGATAATTTGACTACTTGAAATGAAGAAAAAATCAGCCTCATCAATATCATTAAGAGATTTGTTTCCAATGACATTTTTTAGTTTCTCTGAAAATTTTACAAAAATTTGTAATATATTAAATTTTTGTAAAGTTGTATAGTAATTTTACTTGCAATGGTGATTCAACATAGAAGAAAATCACAGAGAGCTTTATTACCATGAGAAGTAAAAGTCAATTTAACATATTTTTGTTGTTCCCAAGGAATACCCTAGTGTGATTAATAATGGATATACATAGTCCTGGATAGTAAGCAAATTTCAAATATGAATTTATGGATAAAAATGATAAGCTATGCATTTCCCATGAATCACAATGAATATCAGATAGCTATGGTATATCTGGGCAGTTATAAATTTCCATTTTCAATGTAAACTTATAATGAAAAATATTCATATAAATCATAGCAGTTTTGGGAATTTCTACAGGTAGTTTGCAAAATGAAGTTAGAGAATGGAAGAATATTGAAAACGTGTTTTTGCCTGTGTGGTTGAAACCCATATTATTGTCTTTATTATGGCATTGACTAACTTTAAAATATTGGTCAGAGCATTTAAACCAATGGATCTTAATATCCTTAGAATATTAATTAAGAGGATTGTATCTCTTCCTTCACAAAAATGTAATCTTCCTTTGCCAAATTAAGGGAGAATTATAAGTAATTACTTATATTTCAAAACAGATTATTAATTATTGATTATTATCAAGATTAATATAATTCAGCTGATACTTTTTCACCATTGATCCTAAAAAGTTAAATATCTTTTAGCCTGAATGAAATTTCAAATTAAGCAAAAAACATGTTGGATAAATGACTACTTTTGTGGGGTAAAATGAAAAATGAGCAACAGTGTTATATTGCTTCAATGAAATACCTTAGAAAAATTATATGAAAAGATAAATTTGATGTTATAAAATTAAAACCTTACATCTATGAAGGACACATAAAAAATATTTACTATATTTAGACATTAGGTTAATTTAAAACAACATTAAAATCCAAAGAAGGCAATTAACTATTGATACTTATGGCAACATGATTCAACTGTCTATGAAGACTTCAAGAGAGTCCTGGTAAAGGGGATTGATGTTATGCCTTTGCTCAAGCTACCATAGCAAATTAATATACATTTGCTGATTGTTAGGTCATGGAAAGGAAGCATTACACACAGGACATGATTATATCATCTGTTTTTTTTTCTCAATATTATGAGGACCAATCTATATTTCTAAGATTCCCACACTGGAATTCTTTACATAAAAAATTACTAATAGTATTTACATCTGATTCAAATTTGCATTCCTTCAAGTAACTAATAGGATACTTTTTATGTTTTCATGTATATGGCATAAAATAGTAGCTCAAAAATATTGTCAGACATTGACATAATTAAACATTCTCACTTCTTGAACATTATTAAGCTTTTTATTCCTACATGAGACTTCTTTCTTGCTCTTCTGTTTCTTTTACAAATCTGTGAAGGACAAGTGAAAATAGTATTTCAGTTATGAAGCAATTCCTTTTATATGCACAAGTGGGGTTAAATACTTTCTCTCCACTAACCCTATTATGAAATAATCTATATTATACATTGTAATATAGGTACTTTTATTTTTGCCAAAATAATACAAGTATATTTTAAGGGACTTGAACATGAAAAAGATATCTTTACTTAACTGTCATGAATTTTACTAATTTTTCAATATTAATTTGGTTATTAGCCCCTACAACCTTCTAAGTACCAAAAAACAAAGAATGAGCAAACTGCATTTATTGGACATATACAGTATACCATATACGGTGCCTCTATTTTATTTCACTCCATACAGTCACCTTATAAAGTAAGTCATATCTCAGTTTTGTATATAACAAATGATGCTAAGGACAAACAATTTTGCCTGGTTTATACAAGCAGAAAAATGAATAATCCCTTTGATCTAATACTTATTTTACTTCCATTGTGAGGAGTTTTGTAAAAATAAAAAATGATCTTTAAGAATGAATTCTTTTTTATATAATAAACTTTTTTTAAGAGGCTTTTAAAAAAAAGAATGAAATTTGGGGCCAGCTGTAGCCCAATTTGTAGGGTGCTGTTTTACACATAGGGGGTCCCAGGTTTGGTTCCCAGGGCCTCCTCATGTGGGCAGACTGCTTTGAGAAGGCAAGCCACCATGAGCAGGCAGGCTGCCACATGGTGAACTGACTTGGTGGGTCACCACAGTGGGGGGAGACAAGAAGACACAGAAGAACACAAAGATGAACACAGCAAGGACAAGCAGAAAGGGAGGGGGGATATGTAATTTTTTAAAAAATTAAAAAGAATGAAATACTTGACACAAAGTTCATTCACAAATCAAAGACAGATGTTATACAATAACTGAAGATAAAATTTGCCGATCCATGCATTGAATGAAAAATATGTTCTCTTCACTATTCTCATGACTGTGTCAGTGACAACCTTATTTCTCAGACATTAGATTAAAGGTCAAAATAAAGGGATCACAACTATGCAAAACACATAGGACACTTTGAACTGGAGATTTGGAGTTGGACAGACAGTAGAGGAAGAGATGGTGCTGTGGAAGAATGTGATGGCAGTCAGGTGTGAGGCACAGGTGGAGAAGGCTTTAGGAGCCCACTGGATGAACACATCTTCAGGATAGTAACAATGATGGACATGTAAGAGGTAAAATGATGAATGGTGTACTAATATCATTAAAAGTGGCAAAGATGAAAAGCAGCAACTGGTTGAGTTAGATATGAAAACAGGAGAGAGGAGTGAGGAGAACTCACAGAAAAAGAGTTTGATTGTTTCAAAATCATGAAAAGATAATATTAAAGAGAGCATGTGATTGTAAAAGAATGTTTTTATTTATTTTTTTATATATCTATATACATTTTTAGGATACATTGATTACAGAAATGTTACACAGAGATTCCAGGAGTACCCATATGCCACCCCCCCACCCCTCCCACAACCCCCCACATGCACATCCCTAAGTGTGGCATAATGCCTCTGATAGTTACACATATTTTGGGGCGTTGCCATCAGACATAGATCACAGTTCAGGCCATAGACAACCCTCTCTTTTTTACAGTGTCACTACACTCAAAACACATTCATGATAAATGAGTCCTTAATACAGAAAGCATGGTCAAATTTCTCAATTCTGTGCTTAGCTAAGTTTGTCAAATGAAATATAAACAGATAATGATTTCTTTTTTGGTATGAGTATATCCCACATATTACCTGGAGCATACTCATATTTAAAAATATTTTCATTATTTATCTAAAGTTCAAAGTGAATTGGAAATCTTGGGTTTTTATTTTCTCAGTCTGGGTACCTTGTGCCCACAACAATTGAGACCTCAGCATTAATAACACAAACAATGGGGCATTCTTCATTTTAGTGCTGTAAATTTTACATAACATTAATCACCTTAGTAAGAACCCTAGAATGAAGATCTCTTACTATACTATCACTTTTGGTAGGTCATCTCAGGTTCTGCAACCCAAGAGACATGCTTCAGATGTTGTAACCCTGAAGGCCTGATGTCTCATGCAAAGATGAGGGCTCTCAATGATCCTATCTGCTCCTTATCCAAAGACTTAAAGGCAATAAGAAGACAGTCTTTTCTAGACAATGTTCAGGACTATAAAATTCCTTCTCAGTGCACTTTTTCTGGGTTTCTCAACCTCAGCCTCATTGATATTTTTGCTGTAAAACTCTTTGTTGTGGGGAACTGTCCCTGCATTGTGTCATGTTTATCAAAGTCCTTGGACTGTGCCCACTAAACCCCAGTACTGCCAGTCACTCCATCCTGACAATCAAAATTGCCTCCAGATATTGTGAAAATACCCCTTGAGTTGGGGTGCTCTTAACAAATCCTAATAGAGAAAGATTCCCTTGCTTCCTTTATTCTGGTTGAATTAAGGTTTCTGCTATCTGATTTCAACTTATAACTAATGTGTATATTTATTATCAAAGTATTTTTTTCTGAAATGATGTCACTATACATATTTTTAAAAAATATTATCTTTCAATCCAGGAAATGTGATATTTAAATCATCCTTATATCTTCTTCACTTTTTTTTCTTTTGCCCTAAAGAGCCAACATTTTTTCCCATGCTTTAGCATCTAATTTATTTTGTTTCTCCAGAAGATTCATTTCATTCTTTTCAAGTGAATTTTATTTAAATATCAGTGTCTTCTCTCTTTTCAAACTCTTACAAAAATTCACAGGAACAAATACATATAATATAAAAACCTCTCAGGTCTGTGCCATTTTATTTCTCCCAATCCTGGGAAACATTTGCTCAGGGAACTGTTTTTGAAGAGCTAATCAAAGCCCGGTCTTCCATAAAAGGCTCAGTAGAATCTAATTCCCCTACCCCATTTATCCAGATATTTATTGTCTGTAGTGGCTGGAAATTTTCCCAAAATTATTTTCCTATGCAGAACCGATTGAACCAAAACATTGTCTACATACCTTACATTTAAAAGATTATATCTATTTTCTTATTATGTGCAAGCAAAAGGAAGCCCACTTCCTGGCTCTGGAGAACTTGTTTGTGTGACGTGCTAAGACTCCCATATCTACTTCCACTTCCTGTGGCACCAGGACCCTGGATAAAATCTATTGCCTTATTCTCCAAACACCTCAAAACAAGCAATTGATATTAATTTCTGCTTATTACTGTAATTCTTGTTCTTTGGATACCTTGAAAGAAACCAACAGTTTATTTAGAAACATTTTAGATGAAACTGAGCTAAAAGTTTAAATGTCTTCTCTGGGCTCTGTGATATTCTCATAATCTCCAAAATGTGTTGTATAATAAGGAATCATAGACGTTAACTTTTTATTTTACTGAAAAATTATTTCTTAAGTGTCTTCCCTTTCTTTGCCTCTGCAAGGCATAACACCACCAATGACCAAATCACACTGGAAAAGCAGGAAGCTCTTGCCTTCAAGTCCCTCTGCTATTTGGTTATCTTCTGCCAAGGGTATTAGATGCAAGGTATCAGTTCATATATATTGAAGACAGGACAACAGATATTGGGAGTTGTTTTCTCAGTGTCCAAAGAAGAAGCTATATCTTGGGCTAGAACCAGTATTATTAAGGATTCTAAAGTGTTTGCCCAAATCTCAGATCCCAGATAAACATATATAGTATCTGCTATTCACAGCATTAACTCATCTTTGCTGTGGATTATCGGATAGTTTTCACTAAGTCATCCAGAATTCTGCATTCACTCCATACCCCATATTTACACCAAGTTCTTGTTTCTATTTTCTCTCTACCCATTTATATTTCCTTAGATCATATTTTAGTTATTTCATACTCATACCATTCACTAGCCTCTAAATTGGTCTTCTTACCTATTGATGTGTCATTTTTATTTGCCAATCACACTGTCACTAAAATAATATTTACAAAAGAAATCAACTTACAGTTATTTATTTGTTTGATGAGCATAAACCTCTCTGGAAGGATATACTGGGAATTTTATATATGACTGAGAGAAAGGGAGAGAAAATGGACCATATGAATGCATTGCTTATTTTCAAAAATTATTAAATTAAGTAAGTGTAAACTAATGGACATAATTAAGTTAAAGCTATCATAAGCGCATCACTCCCCATTGTGCAAATGCAAGTAACTCCCAGTCACATAGGTGCATGTTCAGGTTCCTAGTAATGGCATCCAAGTCCTTCTTACTAGCTTAATTCCTCCCTACTTTCCTATAAAAATCTAAGGTTCACAGATATCAATATCAATATATATTATCATCTTACTTTGATGGTGTTTTTTGAAAAATACCACACACTAGTAGGACGAATCTGCAAACATTTATTGTCTCACTGTGTTGTGGATTGAATTTTGTGCCTCATTTTAGATATGCCCTTTGTCTTGGTCCATATTCTGATGAGTGTGGACCCACTGTAGAATAAATATCTTCAATATGATACTTCATTTAAGGTTGGCTCAACTGATTTCTGGATGTGCTTTAATCTGGATTTCAGGAGTCCTATGTAAGCATAATGAAATTCTCTTGCAAAGAGAGAACACCAAGGGGAGCAGCCAGAATCTGGTGTTCATTATAACCCTAAAGAGAAAGATGAAGAGACCCCCATGACAATTGTTCTGTGACAGAATAGCTATGGACCCATAGTCCATGGCAGCCAGCCCCGATGGGCACAGTCTTTAAGGAGAATGCATTACCTTAATTCTGACTCAATGTTCTACTTCCCTTAACCTCAAACCATGAACCAATTTTGTTTTAACAGCAAGCAAACTATATTACACAGTTTTGAAGGCTAGATGTGCAAAATGATATCAACAAGCCAAGCTTTTTCCTGTAGTCTCTAGGGTCCTAGAGAAAGCGATCTTCCACAACATGGAGAGCTCTGTCTGGCTCCTCCTGGTATCTTCTAACATCTCACATATGAATTTTTTTCTATTTATAAGGCTTTTAGTCATAGCAATTAAGGCCCACCTTTATAAAGTTTGCCTGCACCAAATAGAATCTTTGAGAATGTTATTCATAGATAAGTCCAGACACTGACATACAACAAGATAGTCAAAGAAACAAAAAATGTATACACAGCTACTGGATGCAGATTAAGTGTTGAACATATCTCTTGTGGGAACACAATTCAATTCCTAATTCTACATATCTTTACACTTGTGGCAATGTCTCATCAACTTAAGTGGATATATCCGTCAAAAATGCTGATACATAAACATAACAGAAATATAATGATAATGATTAACAGCATAAAAATTGCCTAAAATTAAATTTTAGAAAAGGAATGAAATGGTATCCATACTGTGACATCAATTTTGAAAAAAAAAAGTATCTTAAAAGAAATGACTGGAAACTAATACATGGAGGTGATAAATGCTCATGGTTATAAGCTAAAAATTAAAAGAAACAAACCAAAAAAAATCTGCTGAATGTGAGCTTTGACTACTCTAAGCAAGTTCATATTCTTTGGCAGTCAATATTTCTGCTCATCATCCATTCTTTGCTTATTTCTCAGAACACAGTGTGTTGTCCTTACTTGTTTATACATTTATTTGGTTTTCTTTCCTACTAGAGTGTGGGTTCCTGGAAATCAGAAACTGTTTCTCCTTCACCTTTGTGTTCACCCCATCCATTTCTGTGACTACTCATGAGAACGTGGTACTAAGTGTTATTGAAACAGACCAGGACCCTTATTTTCTTCCTCTGAAATATTTGAGAGGAGTATAATGCTCTTCTTACTAGGAGTAAGAACATGACCCTTGTTTGTTTATTTATTTGCTGCATCCAGGCCTGGGTCTCCAATCTTACCTGATCTAATCTTCTTTTTCTTCCTTCCTAAACTGGCCTCCCATTTTTGTGAAAGAAACAAATAATCATGAATTGAAAAGCATTCATAACTTGAGTGAGCTATGAAAATTCACTTTAAAATGCATAATAAAATGTGGACTCAATAGTTCTTTTTCCTCAGAGATCTGAATCCAAATTATATTCCATCAACTATAATATATATTTTCATTTATTATAACATCTCTCTGATTGGATCTATTTTTAAATTAAGAATGAAAATTCCTTATGTCATAGATTGATTAATGAATTTATTTATTTTAGATATGCTTAATAATATGAATCTTATGAAAGTTTAAACATGAATTGGTAATGGACATTGGGAAGAATGGCCACAGGGAGAAACATACCAGACATAGTGGTCCTGACAGTTGGCCAGAGTTTCCCCATATATTTAATTCAGATATTCAAGTGTTTGTTAAGGACTAATAAGAGAACGATTTGAGATTTATTTTCTCCAGGTTCATGTTTTTCAAAATCAATGTTATTGATGAAATTGTGACCACAAGTGTTTTGTGGCATTTGTCAAAAATCACAGCTAGTGACACAGCCAAAACTTGCCATAGAATTTGTAGGGTTTTTTTTGGTTTGTGTTTTTTTTTTTTCTGTTTGTTTTGTATAGTCCTTGGCTAAATATTATTCATTACTTAACAAAATGTAAAAATAAACAAAAACTCATCTTCAAAGCTGATATTTATGTCACATAAATAAATTAAAAATATATTGGATTTGGTTCCAGACCATAGACATAAAGTGATCACAATAAAGTGAGTTTGAAATATTCTGTTTTTTTAATGCATATTAAAATATAATGTTTATATTTTAAAAAACATACATACCTTAGTTCAAATGTGACACAGATACACAAAGTGAGCACATACATCTGGAAGAATGGCATTGGCAGTCTTGTTCAATACAAGGTTCTCACAAAAGTTCAATCTGTAAAAACTTCCGATATTCTCAACACACTAAAAAAGAAAGTTCAGTAAAATAAGTTATGACTGTAGTGATTTTAGGAGTTTTAAGTATGTTTTGCCCTAAGCCTATAATATCCTGAACTTGCCTCTAATTTATACATTTGTAAAAGTGGTTCTGATTATAATACAAATCACATAAGGTGATATCAAAAGAATTTAACAACTGGCTGGAAGGGAACAAATCTTCAGAATATGGATTATTTTAAACCTGAAATCTGTTTCCTTAATTCTTAAAAGGTTTTGTATTGAAACATTTGAGTTAATGTTTAAATTCTGAACATCATTTTTTGCTGGTTATTGACTTTTCTTTTCAAAAGCAAATTTTAGTCTGAGATGAGCAGATGCGAATGTGGTTAAATGATTCCTTGGAATGTGAATAACTAATAAGATGAACTCTTATGGAAAAATCTTTACAAGGAGCTCTTCAATGTGTTCCCATTTAAAGTGATATTTAATCTTTTAATAATTTGTAAATGCTCTCCTGCTACTTCTGATTATTGCACCCAGCTAGAGGCACAGCACAGTTCTGTCCATGTTACAGTATGGCAATCACTAATTTAAGAGAGAAGGTATATTTTATTGTCTTACATAATACCAATATATTTTATGGTCCCATTAGAAAAAAACTGTAAATTCATTGTTAAATGGCATTATAGAACATTTATATTTTCTAAACTAAAAAAATTTGGTAGGGTCTGTGTGATATTATCAGGGCCCTGGAGGAAAGGTCAGTTATAAGAACAAACTGGATTTAAGGATGTTTTCTATTTAAAGGGGCATTTAAAAGACCAATAGAAAAGGAAAGGATTCTAAATAAATAGAATTGTGAAACTTACTATACAGTTTGGGAAAATTTGTTAAATAATTACTTCGTAAGCCATCATTTGGCAAATATACAAAATCATATAAATACCAATAAATTCAAGAAACTAAGGTTCATGTTAAAAAAAAACAGTATCAATGTAAATTTTAGAATAGAGCACTATTTGTTTTCACTGTTTTATCTTTAAATTGCAAAAAAATAAATACAAACAAATAAACTACACATCAATATGCAAACGTAATTCATAAAGTTAAGTAATATATATCAAACTGTGATGATTTTTCAAATACTGTCCTTAATAGTTAATGTTCTTAATATATAAAATATCTTGAAAATCATTATGAAAATATTAATACCAATTAGAAATATTTCCAAGTGCTTGAATAAAAATCTCACAGAAAATAATAAAAAATAAAATTGAAAATGGAATGCTTCCATTTGTCAAATTTCTTGAAAATATTTTTTTCATCTGTCCTTAATTTTTATATTGTCATGTAAGTGGTCTATTGTGTTGAATAAAATCAGAATTAGAATTTTTTCTGAAGACCTATGTTCTAGTCAGGGTTCTCTCGGGAAACAGAATCAACACGAGATCTCTGTTAAAAATATAAGATTTTATAAGAGTCTCTCACGTGACTGTGGGGATACACAAGTCCAGGTTCCACTGGCAGGCTGCAAGCCAGGGGCTCCGATGAAAGACTGATGAAGGGTCCTCGATGAGTTTGCTCCGATGAAAGACTGATGAAGGG
>PVKH010049570.1:0-10082 GCA_004027955.1 Chaetophractus vellerosus | reverse complement strand
ATCAGTTCTGAACTTATTCAGTGTTTTTTTCTTTCTTTTTAAAAATGCATTCTTTCACTCAGTCCAAATTACAAACCTAATAAACACTGTGTATGAGGAGAGAAGGTCTGAATCACAGACTGGGGCACCTTTGCCTCTCTAAGTGGTGTTGGGCCAGGTCACCCTCTGCTCACATAATGGGTAGGTGTAAGTAGAAGCCACCAAGAGCTATGTGGAGGTTCCCCAAAAGGCTTCCAAGCCAAGTGTGGGCATGGCCAAGGCTTATTGGGAGAATAGAAACCCTCTGTGCAGACATCTCCCCACGTGGGAACACAGGAAGGGCACCCTATGGCTCTTACCTCACTACACTTTTACTCTTCTATGGAGAGAAAAGGCATTGAAAAAGTAAGCCAGTGCATAGTAGTACACAAAAATTCATAAAGTCCTTCATTCGATAGTAAAACCGTGGGGTGGGAGTGATCAAAATAAATTGTATTGTCATAAAGCAATTAAGAGAAAATTAGGCAATCATGAGGTGATAAAAGCCTATTAGTTAAAGGGCCTGAAAAACACAGCGGGTTGTAAAAATTAAATTCTCACACACAGAAAAAATGCAAATACATGCAATTGTCTCTCCATGGCAAAGAGTCAAATTACTGATGTGTGGGAAGAGTTAAAATAAAAGCCCAGAAAATGTGCAATTTTACTTCTCATCAGTTTTAAGATTTTAGGAATTCTGTCTTCCAAATTCTTGCTTTCGCTCTCCTTCACGATAAGTTTTACAAAACAGTTCTTTGAAAATAAAAAAAAATACATCCCTTAAAATGAAATGTAATAGCATGAAATGAATTTCACATAGATTTCTACTTTTTAGCTCATTAAGGCCATTCTGGAACGATAGTCTTTTAGTCTTGAATAAACATGGTTTATTCTAACGTTATTAAAAATAAAGAAACTGAGGCCTACGGAGATTTAAAGCATGTTTGCACTTACCTATGGTTTAGTTAATGGGAGCAGTTCTGATTTTGGAGATCAGATCGCCACTTCTCTTTTCCCTCACCCAGAGCTCTTTCCACTAAGCTACCCAAGGGCTAGGCTACCTAGAATCCTAGGCTACCCTGCTTTTCTTCTTGTTCCTAGTGTTTGAAAGGTTTGATTTCTATCAGGAATTGGAAAATTTTTTCTGAGACAAAGAAAATATCTTCAGCTTTGTGGGCCATAAGGTCTTTCTTGCAACTACTCAACCCTGTGGTGAGTGCAAAAGCGGCCACGGGCAATGCATTAATGAGTGAGCCTGGGTGCATCCCAATGAAACTTTATTTACAAACAGGCAGTGTGCCAGTTGGCTGGTGGGCAGGGATAGTTTGCCCACCCTCTGGTCTATATCAGTTTTTAAAGAATCATTAAGGAGATCTTAAACTAAATTAACATTTCTAGATATCATAGAGGTGCTTCTAACGAGAAAGTTGACTGTTTTCCTTGGTCACTAGTCCAAGTTCTCTCAGGCCATCCTCAGTGATCCCAGTCTTTGATGCTACAGGCAGCTGAAGCCCCAGTCCTGGATCAATCTTACCATTTTGTCCCCCTGTTCCAGTATCATGCATTTGCATAATGCAGGCAGGTGCCAGTCTCCAATGACCCTGAATTGTAGGTATCTCAGGACAGCCGTCTCCGGATTTGTTCACTGTTCAGAGCTTAAGGTAGGGATCTAACTATTTTTTTTTTGCCACTGGATAACCAACTCTCCTATCACTTTGAGTAATCTGTCTCTTAGCACTGATTTGAAATGCCACATTTATTGTATATTAAATTTCCACATATACACAGGTCTTTCTGGGTTCTCACTTCTATTCCATTAATCTTTTTGTCTATTTCTCCACAAATATGTCTTCAGAATATTGTATCTTCCTCCCTACAACAACCTCTATTCAGGTTTTCTTTTAGATCCTTCAATAAAAATTTACAGTTTTCTTTATATGGCTTGCACAGCTTTCATAATGGTTTTTACATAAACTGCATTTCACTAATTTCTAAAATAGCAAACAGGAACGCAAGGAGCTGAAGCCTGTGAAGTGAAAGTGTACGAGCGTGAATTTTAAGCAATTGCAGAAGGAGAGTACTGGGTCCTGACAGTGAATGATCAGTGTGTACCATAAATGAATCCAGAGTGGGCAAGGCCAGGGTGAAGCAGACAAACAGCGAGACAATTTTTAAAAGGACCTGAACCCAGCCCAGGAGCAAGACAGGGCCTGAGCCACTCTTGGAGAAGTGTCTCATCAGCACTGTCATGAAGAGGTGTCAGAAGCTGCTGCTGACTCCTGAGGACAAAGACTGTAGAAACAGCTGGTCATGCAGCACCTCCTGGCAGGTTGCACAAGCTTTTAGTTTTGATTGCACAAAATCGGTCCTTCTACACTTCCCTCCTGCTTCCCTCCTTCCCAATCTCCATTCCCACTGTTCTGGCTGACTGACCTCAACTCTTGCCTTGTACCCGAGTTGATTCAATTCAGCTTGCCTCATTTTAGTTCCCTGCTTCTTATTCTTGCATTGAGTTTGATGCTTGTGTTTCTCTGAACTGTCATTATGTGTATTTAATACCCGATTCTAGTCTCTTGACTTCTCTTGCTGTGCTATCAGAACGATCTCCCTTTGGGTCATTTTGTCTTCTGGTTTTCCAGCTCTGGGCAGTGCTCCTACTGCTCTGGTGACCATCTATTCCTCAGGAACGCCTCTCTCTCATTGCCTGCTGGTCTCCTGGGGAGGCTCCAGGTCAACCCAATGTCTCTTTCCTCCCTACAACTCTTTATTGCTTAGTTAATACCGAACTAGACCCTGGTAGCTAACTTAAATTTTTTGTTTCATCATTTGTTTCTACATTAACTGTTTACTAAAAGGTATAAAATTCATCCCATATGGTAGGGTTACCTCTTGATGAGTCTTTATGTATATTTTATAAAGTATCATGCTAAAGGAACTGCTGGAGGTATTGTGGAGGAGGAATATCTAAACCAGGTGGGTCCAACCAAGATAGGGAGTCACTCTCCAAGTGAGCACTCTGGGCAGATCAGGCAAGTCATGCCCACTGGACTAAGGTGGATGGTACCTGAATAGGTTATTAATATTGGTTTTACCACTTTAAGTGGTGGTTAACATATTATTTGATGTATATCCTCATATATCAACTGAGACATACCTATTCTAAGACATGGCCAATGGTCATAGCAATATCACTAGAAGAATTTGAGCTGGTGTGCATTACCTAGGTTTGCACTAATGCAGTAGTTCTCAGCAATGGTCTTAGAATTAGCCTGGGGAGCTTTTAAAAAATATAAATACCCAGGACCTACTTCAGACCACTTGAAACAGAATCCCTAAGGGTGAGGGCCAGACACTGGTGGTAGTGTTTTTCTACATTCCCAGCTGATAATGTGCAGCCAAGGTTGAAAGCCATTGCTTTAGAGAACTTTTGGAGGCACCAGCTGTTCTGCTCTACCATACCCTATTGTCAGCAGACCCTCTCTCTCTTAAACTTGCAGAAGACTTACAGGAGCCCAGTTAGTGATTTAGGTCAGGCAATCTAGCTGAGGATTCAAAACTTGGCCTTCTTTTTGTCCTTCCTCTGTCATGTTAATCCCTTCAAGACCAGAAAGGGATATATCAGAGATAATTATTTACAATTTGTAAAAGGGACACATCTATGCTTGGATCCCATGGGTTAGTGTCCACAGGAACATGGTTGTGGTATCTTTGAAGAGCCTGGAAGGAATTTCAACAGAAAGTTCACTGAGTATTAGAGGAACCTAAGCAAGTCTGTCATTGAGTACCATTGTTGAAATGGCACTGTATCAACCAATCTCTAGATGGAAGCAACAAGACACACTGTAGCTAGTCTAATAAAAAAACGAATTTATTAAAAGATAGGTAGGAGTTAAGAGGAGTGCCCCAACCGTGTCATGGGATTGCTTCTAGGAAGCCCCTGCTGCTGCCTTTTTAGGGCCAGACAGGGCAGTTCACACCGAGAACTTGGTACTGGACTCTTGGAAGCTCTGTCAGAGCCTATCCCCACTCCTGACTGGAAACCTCCATTGTCAACCTTGCAACAAGATGTCCTTTATCAAGGCACTATTTTCTGAATGGAAATCTCACCGGTGTGCATCTGATTGGCATAACCTCAGTCAAATACCCGAACCCTTGCTGCAATTATTGCACTGATTTTTATATGGGGGAAGCAGGACACTTATTATGGGAAACTTCTAAAACATATGAAGGATGTTCAAAAGATCTAGAGTGGCCTGAAAGAATGACAAATGTCCACTACCAACACCCTTTTGGTGCCCTTTCCTTTTTCTTACCAGAGGTACCCTTGTGTGCCCTCACTCCTAATAAAACTTCTAAGAAAAGACCTGTCATCTGTCATCTGCAATCCTATATGACTTTAAAACTGTGATGTTATCTCTCCCTGGAACATTTGTACTTTGTCTCATCTCTAATAATGGAGTGGAAGAAAGGTTTTATTCTCTGCTGAAGAAAGGCTTATTATCAGTGCATTTTCTGGGCAAGAGTGCTAAAAATAGGTGTGTAAAGAGCATGAGAAGAGCCTCCCTCTTAAATCTAGTAAAAAAAATCAAACCTAGAAGAGTTACCTGCCACCCTATCTACTTTCATTTACATTCAAGGAACCCCTGAAGCCCGAATTGGACTTCACAATTAAGAAAATTTACAGGGTACTTGAAGCAAATTTTGAAAGAGCTATGTTAAAATAATAGAGGATTAAATGTATGAGGAAATGCTGGTGAGAGAATGCTAGAAAATATGATAAATTTTTCAAGAACACAATAGATTTTGTGGAGATGATATTCTTTCCATCAGGGACAGAACAAAAGGAAAGTCTTTTATTATAGAATAGCATGAGGGATTTTATCTGGACCAAAGGAACAGTTGTCTGCCAATGTTGCCCTCAGGATACTGTGGAATTCCCTTGGCCCATCAGTTGAGGCAATTCTCATCTAAAGCAGAAGATTTCCAAGGGGCCTTGCCTAGAGGCAATATAATGACCCAAATAATCTCTTCAAGTCCCTTGCAGGTTTTGATGCTCTGAAAAAGCTTTTTCCCGGGCCTCCAGTGGAAACCAAATCAGTGTCTTCAAGCACACCCGTTAAGTTTGTAGAGTCAAATGAAGCCTCTGGGTAGTTAGTAGAATAAGTAAGTAGATGCACAATTGAGAACAAGCCCTCCCCTCATTGATCTAGCCTTGCCCTCTCCTCATAGCAGGAGCACTTTGCATCCATTTTTGTCCTCTGCTGTCCTGCCCAGAGTGGCCCATTCCTTCTTGAAAAGGAGTAAAAAGTCTGAAACATAGACTTCAAAGGCAAGAGATTTCTATTTTAACATTATGATTTCATTATACTGGGACCAATCATAAAAGGTCATCAGTAAAGAACAAACAAGATAAGCATTGGCTTGGACGTCCTCCAAAAAGGCTGAAGATGAAGTAGCTTCAGAGCAAAGCACAACATAATTAAATGTGCATTGGCTGTTGACCATGCATATTCAATTCAGTTTGCACATGGGAGGGAGCAATTTTCTACTGCAAGCATTTGGTTGGTGTTGGTCCAGAGGGAAAAAGTTGCGTGTGAGAACACTTACTGTGTTATCAAGCTATATAAAGATGTTACCATTTCTTGAACTGCCAAGTTCCATTCTGTCCTTGGAGCTGCACTTTGTTATTGGGAGCCTGTCATAGATGCCAAAGAAGTGGTCAAAGCATAAATCAAAGTGTAAAACAGGAGACCCAAGCAAACATTTCAAACATATGTTTGTTTCCACTAAAATTTTTGAGTAATGAAAAAACGGGCAAAAATATATCTTGATGTTAACATCTTGCATTTATTTATCTACCAGGCATTGTAAATGCATTATCTAGCTCTTTCCTTTTTAGCGCAGCCGAGTTTCCCACATTTGAGAGAAATCACTGGGGTTGCACATCTGGGGTGCAATCGAGGCTTGCCCTGGGAAAATCACCTTTGCTATCATTGTATTTCCACCTGCCTGGTAAGTATCATTCTCTCATTTTTATCTTCTTAAAATGCCTTGAGAAAAATGAGGCTCAGAGATGTTAGGGAATTTGCTCAAGATCTCATAGCTAAAAACGTGATTTGAAGCTGATTCTGTTTCACACAAAGCCCATGATCTTTCCTCTTGACCACACTGTAGCCTTTGGCAGACATTGCTGTCATCAGCAGCTGCTGAATGTTGTAAAATGGACACTCTCAGTGCCCTGGCATATCCCCTTGCGCTTACCACTTCAGTGCATGCTGCCCAACTTCTAACTGCCACACCTGCAGGTTTTTGCCTGAAGACTTTCTCTGGCTGACCTTGGAGCCCATCCTGTTCCTGCAGCAGGCCCAAAGTATCCAGACACAAGTGCTGCACTCCCCACCAAGTTATCCTCAAACATTGATTGAAAGAAGTGGTCATTGACTTAAGAGGAGCTCTTAAGTTGGGATAACTCTGAGGTATGTATTCCATGTGGCCCCCAGTTGCTCAACAGGAGTAAGTTTCCATTATACACAATGGAAACTTGCTTTATATCAGACCCTCTATTGGTTCTTTCCTTTCCCTTATTGTTTCTCCATGCCTTTACCAAGGTAAGCATCTAAATAAACCACTTGCACTTGAATCCTTGTCTCAGCATCAGCTTCCAGAAGAACTCAAAGTAAGACAGTTGTATTTGTGCCTTGCCACTAGTAAATGGAGGTTGGAGCTAAGTTAACCATGATAGCTTGACTGCAAAAATGGTCCCCACTCACCATCCCACTTTGTATCCATACCCTTTGTAATGTGAATTTGCAGCAACTCCCATCAAGACGTAGAGTCCATTTTCCCATCACTTACATTGAGGCTAGCCTTGAACCTTGCTTTGACTGATAGAATGAGGTAGAACTGGCAGCTTGCCGCTTTTGAGCTTAGGCTTCATGAGGCCTTGTGTGTTTTGGCTCTCTCTGTCTCAGATGTCTGGTACTTCCATAAAAAAAGAAGTCCTGGCTATGCTTCTGGAGAGTAAGGAAACATGGAGTAGAGCTTCTCCAAGGCCAAAGCCAGCCATTAGCTGACCCACCAGTTGACTGCAGATTCATGAGCAAATCCAGACATTCTCAGCCAACTCTGGCCCAGATCAGTAAAGCAGCGTAACTAAGCCATAGATTTATGGACAAAAACGAATGTTTGTTATTGCATGCCACTTCTCTTTGTTATGCAGCATTTTTGCAGCAATAGATAACTGATGGAGTTGCTGTGGGTTCTATTGATTTCTGCATCTTTCCACTTTCTTCCTTTTACTCCACCTTTCTGTGTACATGTTTACTTTCTCTATTTCTCTATGTAAATATATTAATATTTCCTTTGGATCACTGCTCAAAATGGAATTACCCAGCAATATGTAGTAGATTACCACTAATTTTACTGTAACCTAAAATTTCAGATCATCTTTTTAGACCACGCCTTCAATTTCTCCACTTATTCCAAGTTCAGTTGCTAGGATATGTTAATTTAACATGACTGTAATACAAGGAATCATTTAAAGAGAGGGTGGAGAGCTGCAGGAATATAGGGGCCCTTGGAGAACAAAATGGGAAAGGGAGGTTCTTTCCAAAACTGTTTCAAAAAATAAAAGCAAAGGGAAGATGGGAAACAGGATAATAACTTCATCATTTCTTCATTCTGTAAGTAACTGAGCCTTTATTATCTACCAGGCACTGTGTTAGTTGCTGAGCATACAAGGGTATGTAAGAACATGGTCCCTGCCCTTGAAGCACGAAGATTCTAGTGGAGGATTATGTGAGGAAAAAAAAAGTCAAGTAATTCTCCTCTTCTGGAGGTTACAGACAGAGTTTGGTAATAGTTGGGTGTCTCAGGTTGGGACGAGGTTAGACAAGTGAGAGAATTCCTGTGTGGCCTGTGGCTTCTCAGGAAGCAGTCTCCAAGGAGATCCAAAGTCCGAGCATCCAGGTGGGTGGGACAGATACTACCAGAGAAAAGGGATTGTTTGGCAATGAACAAGGAGAGAGGATATCCCGGACCACTATCAAGATTCATTGTTTACAGTGGAGTCCTGAGAACCTGGGCTGAAGATGGAGCAGTGCATCCCAAAGGCTCCTATGTCTGCTAAGGAAAAGAAATAAAGCTTCCATGGTTGCTGAGGGAAATAGGTTATTACAGTCACTCAGTAGTTCACAGATTTACATGTAGCTACCTACTTAATGTCAATAAATGTGCTACTTGGCATTTGCGTTAATTAAACTTTTAAATAAAATTTTAGGTTAAGAATGCTTATCTCACATTTCAGACATTCCCAAGAGTGTTAAGAAGGGGCCCTGGGAGTAGGAAAAACATGCCATTTGGCAATTTTCCATGAAGCTAATTACCATAAAGAAGTCATGAAAATTTGCACAGAAGGGCTTGCTACAAATATTTGAATCAATTCAGTAGATAATTTACCTGGTTTTGTCAGATTCTAAAAATATCCAATGCCTCATCTCCCACATTGAAGCTTGGGGGAGATTAAATCACTCTGATACCCCAAGATTCCAACAATATGAACTTGTCCCTTAAAAATCTGACTTCATTTTAGGACTCCATGGAAGTCCAGATACTAACACCGTGAAATAGGGAAAAGTATTTTTCTTTGCTCTATAGATCACAGTCACCAACATGAAATATTCCATTGAATTCAGCACAAGCTCTCCATGTCATCTTCTGAGACACATAAAATATGGGCACCATGTCAGCTGGTTGATTGTAAGTTTCTTGTGGGAAAAGAATTTACATTTAGTTTTGCTCTACTGTGTCCCAGTGCCCAGTGGGATTGTATACCATTTTGCACCCAGGAATAACAATGCTAATTAAAATAAAAAACAAAAAAGGGCACTTCTTCCCCAGGGACATGAAGAAACAACACACTACTCAGTACATGAATTACAGGTACCTACATGGAAAGAATGTCTATGTGGCCCTGTGTGTAAAGAACATCCCTGGGCAAATGTCCCAGGTCCCATAATTTGAAAGTCTCTGGGCAGCTAGCTGCCTGTAACCCTTGTCTCAACCACATTCTGCCTCTCTGTCCACATTCAGAAGAACCATGTGTGGCCTGTGATGATATGAGAGAGGTGCTCCCCTCTCTCTGCACTGCCAGAGCCATGAGGATTTTCAATAACAAAGGCAGATGGTGCACTGAGGAAGAAAGCATTTGTCATAGTTCATAAAAAAGATGATGGGTCACAGATTTCTCTTTCTTGTAGTCCTCTGTCTTAGATCTTTGATTCCCATAACCACCTCTTCTTAAAACAATAACATTATTTGTTGTTTTTCTCCAGATTTAATTTGGTTCTAAGTGTCTCCAAAAGGTTTGGGACTTGCTGCTTTGCAAGTGACCCCTGATAAAGCATTCAGTGAGGCCCACACACAGGCGGTACCGGGTATGTGCTCATGCACTTGCAGAGTACCAATGGGTAGCCATGCACTGACATGCAGAGGCATTTTGGATAGATGGTTTCTTTTACTGGAACCCTATGGCTATGATTTTTATGAGTTTTTTTCTATGGATTATAAAGATGTAGCTCCGGTATTTGAGAGATATCAAAAGCATTTGTCTTAATTTTAACTTTGTTCTCATGAGTTTCCTTTGAGATCAGTAAAAAAAGCTTGAATTGAAATTTGAAGGGATGGCTTGAGCTGCTCTGGGAGTGTAACTCAGGCTTTGCTGGAGCCAGGAAGAGAATCAGTGGCCATCAGTAAACATGGTCCCATGTCTGCGGTATTCAGTCCTAGATGAGAGTCTCAGGATTGGAAAGGACTTTAAAAATTTTCAGGTCCACCTACTCATTCTGTATTGCATCCCCACTATGACAGGTTGCCCATCTCTGCCTCTGCTCCCCAAGATGTTCCATTCCATAGAACAGAGACTGCAAACTAGCAGCCCATAGAAGTGTTTTGCTTAGCTTGCCCAGTGTTTAAATATATTTATTTTCAATTTAGCTGCTAACATTTAAAAATTGGAAGAGTCCTCATTAACTCAGAACTCTGGCTTCTCCTGATAATCATTTAAC
>PVKH010049569.1:0-10088 GCA_004027955.1 Chaetophractus vellerosus | reverse complement strand
CCTTCAGTCAGTCCCTTTACTTAAGCCGTTCGTGGCTAGGAGTTTTTCTAAAAAGAAAAAAGGAGAAAGAAAACACACTCCAGACCCTTGTTTGGATGAGCTGCTGGGGGAGGGGGGTTAAGTGGAGGAGAGAGACAGCGAGAGGGAGAGAGCGCCCAGCGGCGACTTGAGTGTGGCACTCTGGAGCAAGCAGCAGCAACTGCCAGGCTTTTCTTTATTTTCTTCTTCTTCGACTTCCTTCCTTCCTTTCTTTCTTTCTTTTTTTTTTTTTTTTTTCCTTTTTTTTTCCCTGGAGGGGGTTGGGGAGCGGCTACCAAAGAGAGAGTAAGCAAAATAATAATAATAATAAAAGCCCCAAAGACAGAGCGAGCGAGCGCGGTGACTGATGGCTTCGTTGTACCAGAGATTCACGGGCAAGATCAACACCTCCCGGTCCTTCCCGGTGCCCCCAGAGGCGAGTCACCTCTTGGGAGGCCAGGGGGCCGAGGAGGACGGAGGCGGCGCGGGGGGGAAGACCCTCCGACCCCAGGCGCCCCCGGCGCCCCAGGATCACCGCGGCGGCGGCGGCGGCGCGGGTGGCCGGCCCCGGTTCCAGTACCAGCCGCGGAGTGACTGTGAGGAGGAGGATGTAAGAGCATCTTTGTTGGTGGGTTGGTGGCGCGGTGGCTTAGGGCTAAAGCTCGTTTATGAAACGCGTTCTCTTGGAGGATCTCCTTGATGGGCTTCAGTCTCCCTCCTCCCTCTCTCCCTCTCCCTCCTTTCCCCTCCCCCCACTACTCCCGGGAGCGCCCACAAATACTATCCTTAGCGCCAAATCTCGGTCACCGCGGTCCTGGGAGCGGGTCTCTGCGGCTGCGGCGGGCCAAGAGTTCCGGGCTTCAGAGACAGGAGGGTTTGTTGTGCTGCGCCTGCTGGGCTCTGGAATTGTTGGGGTCTGGGATTGTTTCACTGGCGTGTGGATGCATGTTTTTAAACCTCATGCTGTTATGGCTCCTAAGGAGAGAATTGAATCTGTGTTGATGAGTTAGTTTTCTGTTTTTGTTTTCGTATCTTGCTTTAAGAATCGGGAAAGATAAAGTCCCAGATCCTTTATATTTCCCTTCCACCTGTCCATGGGCTCTATACACCTTCTATCGCGCCCCCTCCTCTCCGTCCGTCCCCTGACTCAAATGCCTTCACTTCCTTTTCTCACTTCTTCCAGACACTTTTTTGGTGGTGGTGGTGGTGGTGGTGCTTGTTGTCTTTTCCGGAAAAAAGAAAGAAAGAAAGAAATAGCATTCGAGCCCCAACACCAGGTCCCGTTCTCAGCACATTTTTGCCGATTGGCCTCTATCACCCGCGCCTAGCCTTGGGCTGACTAGCCCCTCTTTCTTAGACTGTGTTAAGTGAAAACTTCTCTGCAGACACGGTTCCCACTCTTCGGGACTAGAAGCCCTGGTTTCAAAAGGTTGGATTTGCATATCGCCTTAGTAACCAATGACTCATGCAGGGCAGTAGCGGAGGGCGGGTCTGATTGATGGAAGAGTTAACCCCCCTTTTATTGATCCCGTCTAGCGATTGAGAGAGGCGGGGGAGGACCTGGAAGAGAGAGAGACTGTCCTTTTTCTTTGAGATCTTTTCTTCTGAGGGAAAAGAAAAATCCCAGACAAGCTTTCGGACAGGCAGGTCTGAGTTAGCAGGTACAGCTCCTAGAAAACAGTTGTGTTGGGTTGTAGAACCCACTGAAGACCTTTTACCATTTGGAGGCACCTTTTAAACAGACTTCTGCTGCACCCCCGGTCCTCACAAGCCTGTCAGGCATATTTCTACCATGACCTACCCAGAGCAGTAAATTTCCCGTGGACTGAGCAGGAGGTTGTTGTGATTAAAAATTCCTGCCTTGGGTCACACTGTTTCAACATTTGTGCCTATTTTATAGTGCACATGGTATGTATTTGTGTGTGTGTGTGTGTGCAGGCGTGCCTGATTGCTTTCACAGGGACAATTCTTAGTCCTCAGATCTTACTGTTATTAGATTTTGCTGTTATTACTGGTGTTTTTGTTTTTTTTTGTTGTTGTTGTTTGTTTGAATGAGTGATGCAAAGACTTAGGTAGAGATGGCAAAAGTTTGTGGGAGCTGTAGTATGTGAGCACACACAAACACAGCCCTGCATCCGACCTTGCATGATTTTTTTTTTACTTCTTTTTAATCATTTCCCAACTCCGCTGGTTAGACAGAGAGATCCCTCATTTTGGCAGGCCAACTCCTAAGGGAAGTAGACAAATTCTTTAGTCATCTGATTCAAGGGACTGGCAGGCGTTGGAGGGGATTTCATGAGTGGTGGAGAAAAATGCTAGAGGAAGATGCTGAGATTCTTGAGGAAGGCAACCGACCTACAATGGAGTAAAAAACGATGCACGCTTGTTTTTCCTCAAAAGTGACTTAAAGCTGGCAGATTAAATTGCCACAGCCATAAATGTGTGCTTCTTCGAGTGAGATCAATGTGCAGTTTTACCTCAATGGCTCTAGGTGTCGCTAGGAGAAAGGAAAGGCAAGAATTTTCTGAATTTTGCTTCAGATGATACATACCTATCTTTTTATATTATTTTTTAATCTTAGCTTTTTAAAAAATCTTAGCTTGAAGCATATATTTCCTTCTTTTTAGTTTGATCTATATCTAGATCTGGGTCTCAGATAAATAAAAGGGTTAAACTGAAGAACAAATCTGGTGATTTAAGATTTCCAAATGATTTCTGCTGATATGGTTCTGGACAGCATGTATAACTTAGTCATTAAATTCTGACACCAGTCTATGTTTCCTCAAAAATACAGGAATGGGTGTGTCTCTGTGTGTATATACTTGTAGGGGTAGTATGTGTGTGAATATTATTACTCCTGTGAAGGAATTTACAAAATCATGTAAAGAATATGATATATATTCCTTATCTGTAGATATAAAAATGGTTACAATCAGTAAACAGCTACAAAAAGCACATAGCACATATTGCCTTGGAGTTTAAAACATATGATTAAATCAATGACAGCTACACGTAGCATCAATTTCTTGAAAAGTTTTATGTGCTCTTCTCAAAAAAGTTATGTAAAATTGATAAAGTCCTGTAAAAAATTATTAAAATACAGGTGAACATATTAAAGAAACCATTTTTCCCTTCAGGAACAAAGGCCACAATTTGCCTAAGACAAGAGGTACTATATTTTAAAAGTTATTAACTGTAAAAACTAATTTTCAGATGCTAGCCCTGATAAGATTGAAGACTGAGTGATAAGTTTGCTACTCAAATTTAAAGCTGAGTTTACGCAACTATTTAGGGGCCACAGAACATTACTTGTATCTTAGCAGTTACCGACAAACTTCACGTTTAACAGGCATGTTCATCTAACACATCTATCTACTTAAGCAGTTTGAGAGTCCATCTACTTAGGTGGGAGCTGTCTCGGGTGCTGAAGCTTTCTCACTGTTAGCGCACTGGAAATCTCGATAACTTTATCCCTAAGGCTGGTGACTTTACTGCTCTTGTGAGGCTTGTCAGTCAGGGAAAGCTGTTCTGAGATACAGGAACAGCTTCCCTGCCTTGGTCGCTGAGATGATGGTAATGGGAAAATCATTAAAGTCAAGCTGGCATTTGTGCCCCCATCCTTCCATCCAGACAGGGAGGAAAATGCAGTTCTTGACCTCTGCTCATGCCTGCACACTGTTCAGGGTGGGTAATTCACAAAGAAAAATAAAAGCCAAGGTAGTCAGTCACAAGTCTAGCACAGATAGAACAAATTCAGTGGATGATTGACTAGTAGTGAAATGCCTATCTGCAGAAACCACATTTGTAACAAAATGACTTCTCCATGGTGAAGCCTTTCTTGGATGTCTCAGTTCTACCATGTGATGAAGTTTGACTTTGAAATAGAAAAAAGACAAAGTTTGTTTTCTGTCAGTTTCCTCATCAGTCTTAGATTTATTTAAATATAAAGTCAATTACCTGAACAACCTCTTTGAGGAATCAATAGCTATTTTGATTTAGAATTCATTGTGTAGGTTTACCAATAAGTTGACTCTTAAAGGAAATGTTGGTGGAAGTGACTTTTAATGTAATTTAGGAACTTTCGAATGGAATGAGCTGTGACTAATTTTAAAATACTAAACTTTGTCACACCCCTGCCTGAGCATTTCTTTTTCATTCCTTACAGAACTTTGGAGGGCTTTTGTACTGCCAGGGCAGTAGTTTTGTTAAAAGCTACCTCAGTTTGTTCCTGTGTCCTTCATTTTTGGTGACACATGATTTCCTAACAATACAAAAATTATGCCAACAGGACTTAAAATAGCAAATTTTTCAAACAGGTATTGAACAACAAATCATTGTTCATGATGTCTATCTATGGAAAGGACCAATTTCATTGCCCTGTATGTCTTTAGCCAGCACTTCATCTTCTTTCCTCCCAGCTTGATTTTTTTCATTGGTATGATGTCAGCATCCTGTTACTTTGTCCTTGGGATTTATCTACTTTATGATTTTTAAAGTAGCTGTATACCACAGTTATGTTTATATACTCTATTTCCTCCTTCTGCTTCAATTTTTTTACATTTTAATTTCACATTATTTTCCTTGTATATCAGAAAAAGGTTAAAATTTTCAACTGTCTATTTGCTCCCATCCCTGTCATGACTGATTTGACAATGCTTAGTGTGCTCACCTACAGAAAGGCTAGGAGAAATCACAGATGTATTTGGAGCTTTAAATGTGAAATCATGTAAAGCTGCAATCTCACGTATGCCCCAGAACAACAGTACCTTCAAAGGAGGTGCCATTTGTGCCAGGTCCAGGGAAGTGCTCAATGAATATATACTGCTGCTATTACTAATGATGTTACCACTTATTCTCTCCTCCACCAGTTCTTTCTTCTCTTCCTGCAAACAAAAACAGAAACAATCTTTATCAGCCCCTACCACCAGCTCTGGCTGATGTTCTGTTTTTCTTTCTTCTTGTATTATCCAGCTTCTCAAATAAGTCTACCACTGGCTCCACTTCCTTCCTATCAACAGCCTCTATTTCCTCTGCTAGCTTAGTTGCAGACTTATATTCTATGCTCTCTTCACTGCAGACAAAACACCCAAAGGTCACCAATATCCTTTTAATTACATGATATAATGGCCTCTCTGATTCCTCTTAAGTCCTAATCTTGTTACAGCTTTTCTCTTGCTCACTACCAGCCTGCTCTTGAAACTTTTGTCTTATACTGTTCTTGACGTTACATGAATTTGTTTTGTCCCCTGTCCCTCCCTCTCTCACTGTCTCTCAACCTCTCTCTCTCTCTCTCTCTCTCTCTCTCTCTCTCTCTCTCTCTCTCTCAACTCATTCTTGAGCTCTTTGGTAAATCTTCCTCCCACACCTTAATGTAGGTAACTTTGGTCTCCAATATTTTATTCTTTGCCTCCCATGTACTCTTCTTAAAATAAGTTATCTACTTTATACAAAGGGAGCTGTGTATATTCTGTGCTTCTATCTTAGAAGATGACTATAGTAGCTTTATTACCTTTGATATACATCTCCTAACATTTCTTCTGAAGGTAATTTCCATTTCTACTTTACAGAATTGGGTAATTCCAGAATTGGAAGGACCTTCAGGGTCACCATCTTGGTTTCTCTTTTGTATCACATGTCAATCAAACCACCTATTAGATCATTTTTGTGGTGGTGACAAGATAGCCACATGGAATATGTCCAAACTGAATTTGTTATTCCCCTTCTCTTTACAAATACTTATTCCAAGTAATTTTTCAGCCTAAACCTTGTGTCTACTACTACAGTTATTATTCCTTCCACCTCTTGTCATGGTGTACAATGTATGTAAGCTACAGAAATTATGTCTTTTCTATAACTCACTTTCTTTCTTGTAAAATGAAGTATCTCACTAGATAATCTTTGAGGTCCTCTTTTACCTTCTAAGTATAATGCCCTCTAACCCTATATCATGGCACCCTGCTGGATAAAATAATTGTTATCCTGAAAAGTTTAGTTTTCATACTTTAGAATATATTTTAAACACATGGGAAGTGTTTACTACTTAAAACAGCTTCACAGTGAATGCCTTTGTAAAGTGAGTAATCACTGTTTAACTTTTAAATATAATTCTATGTCTTCATGAGCATAAAGAATTTGCTGAAATGATAATATATCTATAATGAAATTATGCAAAATTCTGCTTACTATCTAGCAGAGACAATGTAGTCATAATTAGGAAGTTGTCTCTGTTACATCAAAAAAGAGGCAGGGTTAGCCAAATGATGGCTGAAGCCAAATATGGCAACCAAAATAGCTTACATCTGCATTGTACCTTGTAGTTTTTAAAGCACCACCACGTGTGTTTCATTTCACCTGCACAGATACCTTCAATAGGGAGGGTAAACATAACAAAGAACTAATATTTTGGCTTCCAAAATTAATAAGAGTAAGCCTAATTTCTTTTCATTTTGATGGGTCAATTGCCAACTGTGAATTATAGCTATCAAATTTCAATGTGTTAACAAGCCTTTGTTCTGTGAAGCTAGTAACAAAAGTGTTTCCTTAAAGCCAAATTTGTATATGAAAAATCAGCATATCTTCTCAGTAGATTTAAGTTCTGTGTCCAGAGTAAGGCGTTTTGTAGTGGGCACAGAATTCTACTTTACATGGCATGCTTATTGCTTCCAGTGTACACTTTAAAATAATTTACTTGTATATGTTGCCTATTGGATTGAGGAGATCTGGAACATTAGAATAATATAATATTAATTTATATATTCAACAATAGAATTGACTTATTTCCCCACACAAGATTAATAATCTAGTATCACTAGATAGGAATTTTTCTAGATGTTGACTTGCAACATTTTTTCTTCATAAAAAAGAGTTTTTAAAAATTTCTTACCTAAAGCTTTTTCTCCTTCAGAGTCAGAATGATTAATGAGTTTAATTTTTGCAAGCAACTGGCAGGAGTTGCTGAGTAAGATGTACATTCTGATTGTATATAACCCTGTTCCTTTTAATTACTCTGACGATAACAATGCATTAATCAAGTTCATGAGAAATGCTTTTCTGCAATACACAATATTGATCCTTTTCATAGAGTAATGCCTATAAAATAATAATAACAGTGATCCTTTTAAAATTAAATTCTGGTTAATAAATTTAATGTTAAGGGCATTGAGTATCCATGTGCCATGTTATGATTTGCTTCCATTTCAAGCGCACTGCTATGGTTTTATATATGTGTAAATACGAACTCAACCTTTCTAGTTAACAACTTTTGGAACACTCGCCTTTAAAATTATTAAATTATCTGAAATAGAAAATTTTAAAAATTGATAACATCTAATTTTACAAATGAGAAGACTACAAGAAATTGTGTGAATAATATTAAGCAAGTCTTTTATGTTCTCTGAACCTCAGTCTTCTATTCTCTCTCTTGTGTATACCATGTAGCACCAAAATTGAGTTGGGAAATTAACTGAATTATATCACTGGGTTTAAAAAGTATGAACATTTTAAAATCTAAGTCTAAAGTTTTTTGGTTCCAAATGGGTACGTCAGTTGCCAAAAAGAACAAAAAATTTTGCAGCCGTTCTATAAGATTTTGCCCTGGCTTAGTTTTCCCCAATGATTTTATCCTGCAAGTGTTTTCTTTCTGTATTTTTCCAGCTTCATCCACATGCATTTTCAAGCACAGTAGATGTTCTAGTTTTGCCCCATGCTTAAGGAACAGATATAATTTTACAGGGAAGACTAGAAGCAAAAAGGCCTGTAGTGCTCACCCAGATGGTAGAAATCTAGCTGGGAACAGGCCACTGAGGAAGTCCTGTCATAACATTTTAGTAGACAGTGGTTGAACAGGTAGCAGGCATTAGGGAAAGGCAGCTGGAGATGAGAGCAAGTGGGAATTGGAAACTTGTAGGGATGTAGGAATGAGGAAGAATCCTGTAGTTATAATTGGAATGGTCCTCAGGTACTGAAACAAAGTCTTTATCTTTTAAAAAACCTGACAAATAAAAACACCTTGCTTTTGAGCAATCCTGCACATGTGGATAAACAACTTGACATTTAGAATGCATTAAAATAATCCTAGCAATGTTTTCAAGGAAAATGAAAACCAAAAAAAATTCACACATACACATTTTTTTAAATTAAAAAGAAATTTCGGGTTTTCCAGGACGTCGAAGTCAGTGTAAATATCAACTCTTAAATTTCGTGTAGTGTATAGATTCAATATTGGTATCAGCTTTCGTCTTAGATGTTTGGGTCAATTTTAACATAATATGCAAAAAAGTGTGGGAGAATGGATAAGGGACTCTGGGCATCATTCCAAGTGTAGAATTGAGAATTCCTGTTGTTTACAGGGTGATTTTTTGGGAACAGAACTCCTGGAATCAATAGAGGATCTTTCATATAGCAATAGGTTCTTTATTATAATATCCATAATATATCCATTATATATTATATATTATACCCATAATATATTTTAAGGGAACTTCCACCAGAAGAATAGATGTGGAATAAGGGAGAGTTGGAAGAACTTAGAATATATAAAAGAAGTGTATAAGGGGATAGTTGTATAGGGGATGAAGAGGAAATTTAAGGTGGAATAAAATCAGAGAGAATTACTGGCCTCCAATCTTCCTAACCATTTTCTCCAAAAACAAAAATAAAAACAAAAACAAAACCTCAATTTTCTAAGTGCATTCAGACCCTTATTTTGCCTCATTCAAAACCCCATCAAATAATTTTTTAAAAAATTAAAAATAACTACAAATTTGAAAACATCTAGAAAATTTCTGAGGGCTGATATCTCTTTTGGGAAACAAATTTTAGAGTTGTGGGGAGTTTACGGCCTCATAAAGTCGCCAAATCCAAATCCAAATGCAAATAGTTCTACTTATTAGAGATTCATTTCTTATTCTGTACTTCTCTGTAGCATCTGATCATTGATCCTAGTTATTTTTATAATTTCACACATCTGAAGTAAAGTCATGTGGTCCCATATCATCCCTTCTTATTTTCTTCATGCTTCCTCAAAGATGTGGACAGAATTTCCTAATCATCTTTACAAGTCTCCTCCGTACCCTGAGGTTCTGTTCACTGAGGGCATTAATGCTACACTTGGACTTAAGTTACAGAATACCTAGCTACTATAAATAACACATTTCTCATGGGAGCTTTTAGTTCTTTCTCATGGGAGCTTTTAATTCTGCTTAATCATACTTATTCTGTTTTTTTTCTAACCGAAAATGTATTCTTAATAGCCAGGTTTAAGTAAAATGTGAATAGGCTAATCCAAAGTGAATCCACCTGTTAGGATGGCCTCCTCTGTGTTCCCTCATACCCTAGTCCACAGTCAACTCGAACCTCTCTTCAGAAGGAATAGAGGTTCAGCTAAAACTCACATGTGGCTAACGTTTAGCTGGAGAGATGGCCAGGAGATGCCAATGGGTGGGAAGTGGAGGAATGGATCGGTGAAGTCAAATGTGGTTCAGCTTTTTCCAAATGCAAGCTCCAGCTAAGCGTTTTGAGAGGTCTGGCTCCTCAGGGGGGCACGTGTAGTAGCCGTTATTGCTGCTCAGCAAATGTTTCCAGGTCTCGTGGGCACAGGGTAGGATTGCAGTCCTCTGCCCCTTATAGTTAGACGTGGCTGTGGGATTCATTTTGGCTGATGATGTGGGAGTGGAAGTGAGTAGACACTTTATTTTGTTTTTACATATCCCCCCCCTTTCTGGTTGTTCTTGCTGTGCTCATTTTTGTGTTCTTCTGTGTCTGCTCTGTCTCCCCCAGCTGCCGCGACGTGCTGAGTCAGCTCACCGCGCAGGCGGTTCCGCTTCTGTTCACGGGCGGCTCTGCTCCGTTCGCGGGCGACTTGCCCTGCCCGTGGTGGCTTTGCCCTGCCCATGGCGGCTTTGCCCTGCCTGCGGTGGCTTTTTTTGCCCCGCCCATGGCGGCTTGCCCTTCTCAAGGCCGTCTGCCCGCCCGGAGAGGTCCCTGGAACCGAACCCGGGGCCTCCCATGTGGTGTACCGGCGCCCTATACACTGGGCCAGCCCCATGAGTAGACGCTTTAAAAACCAGTGC
>PVKH010049568.1:0-10084 GCA_004027955.1 Chaetophractus vellerosus | reverse complement strand
CCGTGAATAGAAGCAGAAGCCGCCCACAAGCGGGGAAAGCCGCGCCTGCGCAGTGACCAAGTCTCGGCACGTCGCCGCAACGGGGGGGGGAGGGGAGATATGTAATAAAATAAATAAATCTTTAAAAAAATAAAAATAAAAAAATAAAAAAATAAAAGATGATGATTGCATTTCTGTTTTCCTCCTCCTTCCACAGGAAGATGATTCTGTGGATGAATAGCTCTGTTACTAGAGGTCTTATATGGTTACTCAACTCTACCTTGCTGCAGCTTCTACCCTGAGACAAATTCTATCTCTAGGAACAGTACAG
Source organism: Chaetophractus vellerosus (assembly GCA_004027955.1). Taxonomy (NCBI): domain Eukaryota; kingdom Metazoa; phylum Chordata; class Mammalia; order Cingulata; family Chlamyphoridae; genus Chaetophractus; species Chaetophractus vellerosus. The sequence continues at coordinate 9,774 of PVKH010049568.1, read as the reverse complement.
AAGGAAACCCATGGTTCTTGAACTGGTGAACTCAGCTAACGTCTTTCCCTGAGGTCTTCTGAAGGCACCTCCCCCCCACACACATACACAACCAGAGGCAGACTAACCGGGAAGCTATCAAAACTCAAGCAGCCAGGCCTCTCACTAGCACAAGACTCAGGGGTGCTGGGAGTCAGGGTCCTGGATGGGGAGGGGAAGCGAAGTTGCCATCAGGAAGCTTTTCTACCTAAGCATGTCGGGCAAACTGTCTAGAGCTCTCAGAAGAAAAAGACCTGAATCTGCACAGCACTTATAATTTTTTGTGATATATTTCCTCATTCAAAATAAGTATTCAATTTCATATTTAATGATTCATCTATAATTTTGTAATATTTTTCCTAAATAAGAACCCCCTCCCAAATTGTGCAAGCTTTAGCCTCCTCAAAACCTTGATCTGCCATTGCAGGGAGCTCTTCTTCCCCTTTAGCCCTTCTTATGAATGGTCGCTCTGAATTATTTCCTCTGATGAGAACAATACCGCCCACATCAACGGAATAAAAATACAATCCAACAGAAAAGATATCTGAAATGTAATTTTTGGATTAAAGGGAAATTGAAATATTACTTGAATCCATCTATGTGCCATTCACATGATTTTGGTACACTTCTGTCAGTGTGTTTATAAGCAACGGTGTTTTAGCTGGATATTTATAGAGTTGAAAAACTAAAATTCAAATAGACTTGAGCAGTCTTAAATGTACACCCTCTTTAAGTTTTTGTTAATATGACTTCCAATAGTTGTTTCTGTATATCTAACACATACTAGGGAAATTTAATTTTTTTAATTTGCCCTAAACCTGAATTTTATGTAGAACTGATTAAAAACAAGTTTAAAGTATTTAGCAAAGGACATTTTCTTTCCATATAACCTAATTTAAATATAGTATACAGAAGAGCTAAAAGAGTAGATTGAAGTGGATTTATATTCATCACAATCTGATCTCTTGTCTCAGCCTTACTGGATACACCACTATGTATTCTCTAGCTCTGTTGTGTCAGAAAGTGTGATGCACAGAGGTGACAAGTAGTTTTCGAGAAGCAACCAATTTTTATCCATTGGTAGTGACCTGGTGCTTTGTGATGAAAAACCACCTGCAGCCAGGTCTAGATGCCTTCAAAGTTTATCGCGATCTATTACCATTGTCTGTCACCAGCTCAGGAAGAGCCATGCCTGTTATATAGTTGTCATTTTGTGATCAACTAGATTAGAAACTCCTTGGGTTAAAGGCCATGCCTATTTTATGCCCCAAAATGCTTTTGCCAAATAACTTAATGATTGTTGAATAAATGAACATGGATTGTTACCAAGTACTACTTTGCTTTGTAAAAATATATACGATAAAGGTTCAATTAGCCAAAACCCAATTAATTACATCCTCAAAATACTAGATTTCCTTGTCCTTAGGATCAAATCAAAAAAGGAAACAATGAAACATATATATATATATTTAGAAAATAACCTTCAAGGTTTCAGGCACATTTAAGGCAATTGCTCAGCCTTTCTTGATCTATGATCTTAATTCCTATACAGTCTTGGGACTTGAAGCGACTCTCAGATGTCAATTTTCAAGCTTGCCAGACTCTACTTATCGAGTCTGGAAAGTGGGCCCACACATTTTACAGTGCTTTTAAAACAAAGTTTGATTTCTTTTTAGTTATTTTTATTTTACCATTTGAAAGAGAAGGGCCCTCTGTTAGAGATACGCTCACTTAGGATAAACTCCTAATAAATTGTAAACTCCTGGAAGGCAGAGATTATGTTTGATTCATCTCAGTATCCCTGCATCACCCAGCACAGCCCCTCGCACATGTCTGATGTATAAACAAATGAATGAAGAAATGGATGAATGAACAGATTTTTCCTGGGGTCAGCTTTTCCCAGATGCTCTGCCATGGAAAGGGCCTGGACTGCATAGGAATGTCCTCCAGACTGAATTCCTCCACTAAAGGTAACTGTACATAGGGGTCTCTGCCTTTAAGGATTATCGGAGCATTTTTCCTTCCTTCCAAAGGTGGGAAGACCTGTGTTGTGTAAGGTGTCCTAGATTTGAGCCATGGATGCCTCTGTCAGGGCTAATCAAAATAGCACTGACAGCAGATTGGAGGCCTGGAAAAGACACTGGACTGAAGAGTTCAGAGACTTAGCTTTGAGATTCATCTCCATCCCTTACAGATTGTGTGACTTTCAACACTCTTCCTCTTTGAACCTCAGTTTGCTCATGTGGAAAATGGGGATAACAATACTTTCTCTGTCTTTTTCTCAAGGTTGTAGGAAGGGTCAAGTGAAAGAAAATATACAAAAGTACTTTAAATTTATGAAATCTCCATAAAAATAGGAGATATTAGTTTTCTTCCTAATGCTATACAGCTTTAGGCACATCCCTTGCTTCTCACTCTCGATTTCTTCATCTTGAAACTGAGAGGGTGTGACTATATGTTCTCTAGTGCACTTCCAGCCCTTTCTATTCTGTACACACAGCTAGGGCTCTCCAGCTTTGGTGAGAGGAAAGAGGAGGGCTGGGTCAAATTTTTTCATGAAAAAATCAGACAGATCATTTAATGCCTTTTTGTTTTTGGCCATTTACAAGAAAGAGCCATTCTAGGCTATCAAATTCCAATCTGGAAAGTGGGCCAGAGAAAAGTCCATTTTGGGTGGTCGGGAGCTCGGCATTTGGTCCCCATAGAGCTCCATTTGGGACTTACAGAAGTGCAGTACCAAATGATGCACTAATAGAAAAATAAGGAACATTTATTTATTTATTTTTAGGTACCTGCTGACTCAGGTGCCACAGGAGGCACTCATTTAATCCCCTCAACAATTTTTCAAATTGGCTATTATAACCATTTGCCAGATAAGAGCACACTGAGATTCACAGACATTACAGAACTTACTGGAGGATTTACACTCAGGACTGTTTGACTGCCATGGTTTCCCTTATGTTATTCCACTCCCAAGGTGCCCAGACCAAAGATGGATGGCTCTGAAGCAAAACTGCTTTAGAACCAGGAGGCAAAGGCTGTGGCATAGTCCATAAAACACAATGAGGAAAACAAACAAACAAACAAACAAAACACCAATGGTGACCTTTGTGAGCGCCAATGTCGGCTGTTAAACACAAGCGACTAAAGGGCAGAGTTTGCGCCCTGGGTTTGCAGGTCGGATGCTGCAGCAGGTGGGTTCATTTCAGAACACTTCTCCAGGTGTGGATCTGCTCAGATGCCCACCTTTCCAGGCCACAGCCCTCCAGGTTCACAGTACTGTTACCAGATCCCCAGAGGGAATTTCTAAATTACTCAATTCCCTACGCCTGTATTTATATCCTAATGATAGGACATTAAGATGCAAATTAAACAGAAACTTAGTAAGCAAATCATGTCACTTCCTAATGGGTACATCAATAAAGGATAAAGGCGCATGGAGAGGCGCCACACTGTTGCCAAACCCGGAGGAAAGATTTCAAAGGCCCACCTGCAAGCCCTGGGCAAACAATGTGTTTGAAATTCTTTCTTGCCAAAGTACTTATGGTCTGAGTTTTTCTTTCTCTCTGGGTAGCTGAGCCTTCTGATGTTATCCTCCCACCCCCTTCCAGTGGTAACTGGGCTCTGCGAATGTGTGGGTCCCTGAAGGTATTGGTGTTCTTTGCCAGTGTGGTTTATTTATAAGGTTACAAAGGGAAACACAACTCCCTTTGAGTAAAACACGTCCACCATCAAAACATGCCCCAATTTCTGCTTTATACCTTAATTGTTGTCATTTTTCTCCTTCTTCTACTGCTTTCCTATCTTCCCTCCTAAGAATCAGCTGTGATTCCCCTAAATTAAGCTCTTTCTTCGGGAGGTTTGGTCAGAGATTGCCCATAAAAAGCCACCCCATCAAAATCACTGGCTTTTACCACCAGGTTTACTTTTCACCAAATCCTACAGCTCTTAGAAGGCCAAACTGCATACTATCCCTTTCAGTATCTCTGGGACTTAGCCAAGGGCTAGTACAGAATAGAGTTGAACCTGAATAAATGTTTTTGGGGGAGAAATTTTGCAATCCCTTTAATTTCACCTCAAAATTCTTACTAATATGATTGTACACTTAGAAAGCCAGAAGCCCTGGGTTCTGTCCTAATTCAGCCCCTAGTTAGCTGAGTGGTCTTGGGAAAATCATTTCCCCACTTATTATTGGGCCTTGCCTTCTTCATCTACAGAATGACCAGCATGGTGGCCTCTGCAGCCCCTTCCAGATTAAGTTCTGTGAGGACAAGATCACCACAATCATGAGAGTAAGACAGGCTAAGTATTATTATTCCCCTTGGACAAAGGAGCAAACTTTGTCTTCAAAGAGGAAAAGTGCCTAAGATCACATAATTTCTTAGTGTTGGAAACAAGTCTCAAACTCAGGTCTCTGACTTGTTTACTTTTGCAAGGATCAAGCTAGAATATAGCTAGAATACATTCTAGCACAAAGCTAGAAAATAAATATGTGCTAGATTCTACAAATATTTGGCTCTCAGTAAATATTTGCTGAAGGAAGAAATTTTAAAATCCATAATTCTAGGTTTTACATTGTTGCCACTGTTAAATTACACTTTAAATTTCTATTTGCGGTTAAAAGCAAAACAAAATAAAACACTTCCCTATTGTTTCAAGCTTTTCTGATTTTCTTCTACTCAGGATTCAAATACTTTTCTGCACAGCTCCGGGAAGCTTAGGAGTCCCTTCACAAACAAATTTCACACCCATCTCCAAGCTGCCTCACTCCTCTGGGATTCCTGGTGCATTTTCTCACTAAACCAGAGAACTTACGCACAAGTGGTAGTGTTTTACAGAGGAGCAAGGACATGGTGTCCATATGAGGAATTCAAGTTCATCTGAAAAAAATTATTTACTGGATACCTCTTGAGACAGCTAATGTGTAAAGTTAGTTTGGGAAGGAGACAACGAACAAGAAAGCCATTTCTTAGAGCCTTTGAAAGTTGAGGATCACACTGCCTCTGGATCATATATGTAAAGATAGTTTCAGTGTTTGCCACCTTCTCTGATGTCCTTTGAGCAGTTACAGTCAGATTACATGTAGTCACACGTTTACCATTCAATGTAGCTCCTGACCATAACATTGTCTTGTGCAGTTTTTCATTTTTTTTTGTATGTTAGGATTATTTTTTAACCAAAGCACAGAAATAGGTTTCCAAAAGGGGACCATGAGTTCTGAGAATTATGTGCAAAATTTGATATGTATGCACATTTTTCTGAGACTGTCATAGCTTTCCACGGATTTCCAAAGGGATTTGTGACCCAATGCAGTAAGAACTATAGGAGCTTTGTGTCTCTAACTCCACACGGCAAGGTTCATGCTCTCTAATGCTTCCCTCTCTCCCCGTGCACTGACTTGCTAGTCCAGTCCCTGTCGTGTATGCTTTGGCACTCCTTCCTCTCCTTATCAAGCTCATCTCAATAAGTTATAGGCAGATCTGCAGAAACAGACACACTCACTCCCCAAAACACAGATTCCATGAAAAATAAAAGAATAGGAAGAATCACATGACACTCCTCCTTCTGAGAACAATAGGTGATTATAAAAGGTTCAACCTAACATAGTTGAGCAGTTGGAAGAGTGAGCAAATATTTTCATGGCCGCATCCAACCCTCCCTTCCCCTACAGGTTTGCAATCTCTGCCCACACATGCAAATAGTTATCCATCTATCACTTTCACCTAAAATGTATAAACAGGTAGAGCTGAAATGAGATCTTATGCCTTGGATTCTCATTAGCTTACCCTCAATTTCCCAAACTAGGGACATCATCACTCACAAAATGGAGCATGCTCTCCTGTACCATAGACCTCTTCCAGAGTTGTGAAGCACTTTTCACGTGTGTTAGCTCATTTGATGATCACCCAAACATGGATGGGTGAGCAGAGTTCAGGCAAATGGAGCAGGTAGTTAGGAGCAAGGATTGGGGGTGGCTGGATGTCCTAGCGATCTCATGGGGAAGCAACATGGTCATGGCGCTCCTGGAGCACAGCTAAGAGTCTGTCAGGTGAGCTGGTGAGATTAGCCTTCCCTTTATCTGTGTTTGCCTCTCAGGGAAGTCCCCTTAATAGAGCCCTAGGCTGCTCCTAAACCTGTAGACAAATCGCAGGCAGTGGGTGCTTAATGAATAAATGAATGAGTTAATGAGGAAGGCTGGACACCTTTTAAATACGTCCTTACTAAACTAGCTATATCAGTTCAGCCAGGTGAATGTAAAACTCCGGGGAAAAGAATTCCTAAATCCACTCCAATGAAGCACAGCAGAGAATGAAGGAAGCCAGAGAAACATGTTCAACACAGCCAGGCACAATTTGGCCTACTGCTTCCCTCCACCCTCCAACCCCACCCTACCACAATTCATGGCTGAAACTTTTTTCTCATATCCTTAATTTCAAATTCTAAAGGTGAAGAAGACATCTTTCCTAGTGGTCTACAGGGCACCCCATGGGAAAGTTATGCCAAGGGAACTTTTCCAAAGACAAGGCAGTGGAATGCAGATGCCCTAACCTCTCCAGCACTGCACCAAGTTTTCCTGTTATTATTTTAAGGAAATTTAAAATTCCAGATCCACATCTGGCTTTTCTTGTTGGATGGGATGTATAATCCTGTTTCTAAGGTGATTCGGATTATTCTAGGTTCTCGATCACTAAATGGAGTCTCTTAATCATTAAAAGAAGAAGAGAAAGATATGGGAAGGAAAGGAGGAAGGGGGAAGAGGAAGGAAGGGAAGGAAGGAAGGAAAAAGGAAGGAAGGGAGGGAGGGAGGAAAAAGAAAGGGAAAAAGGAAGGATGTTATTTCCAAGAACACAAAGCTGGCCCCCAATATCATCTCAGGGGTTTGGGAAGAGCAGTAGTGAGCCCATGGAGAGGTTCCCCAAGTAGCGTCACTGCTGTGATGTATGGGCTGGCAGAATGTTGCCAGTGTGTGCAACCACCTTTTATTTTTGTTTTAAAGATTTATTTTTTATTTATTACATATCCGCCCCCCTCCCCTTCTGCTTGTTCTTGCTGTGTTCATTCTTGCGTTCTTCTGTGTCTGCTTGTCCTGCCCCCCGTGTGGTGACCCGCCGAGTAGGCTCACCATGTGGTGGCCTGCCTGCTCGCGGGCGGCTTGCCCTGCTCGTGGCAGCTTTGCCCTGCCCGCGGCGGCTTTGCCCTGCCCACGGCGGCTTTGCCCTGCCCGTGGCGGCTTGCCTTCTCAAGGCGGTCTGCCTGCTCGAGGAGGCCCCGGGAACCGAACCTGGGGCCTCCTATGTGGTAAATCGGCGCAATACCAACTGGGCTACAGCCGGCCCCGCAACCACCTTTTAAACACAGCATTTAAATGTGAGTCAGCCAGTGGTGCTGATGCAAAGAACCAGAAATCTGTTGGCTTTTACAAAAGATATTTATTTGGGGTAAAAGCTTACAGTTACAAGGCCCTAAAGAGTCCAACTCAGGGTAGCTTTCTCACCAGTCAGTTGCCACGTGTTGAAGCAGGCAATCTTTGCCTAGTTTCTCAGGCCTTCTCAGCTGCTCAACTGTTCTCTTCTCTTTGGCTGCAAACTGTCAGGCAAATGGCTCATCTCCCCTCCCAGGACTTTAGCTGTCTGAGCCTTCTCCTTCCTGCCATGTGGCAGGCCCAAAATTACCAAGTTCTCTCCTCTTCCATGTGTCTTCTTGAGTGACTGTCTGTTTATATCAGCCCACCAAAGGGATGGGGACTGACCCCTGAGTCATGCCCTACTGACAAGGTCGAATCAAAGGCCTTAAATTGATTTTATTAACTAAACTTAAAACCTTCGAATTTAATACAATCAAAGGGTATCACACCCAAAGCAGCAGGCCGGTTTACAAACACAATCTTTCTCTATGTTCTTTTTTTTTTTTTTTTTTTTGATTCACAAAAATAATCTCAAATGGCTACATTCCACCCTCTGAATCTCAAAAAGACATTACAATATTAAAAAACAAACACCTAAATCAGTAATAATGCTAAATACAAAATCATATCACAATCAGTTTATAGAAACACAGTTTGTCTTGGGACAAAGTCTCCTCTGGCTGTGACCTGTGAAATTTACAGAACAACTTATCTGCTTCCAATATACAAAGAGACAAATATAGGATCAACATTTGCATTACCACAAGGAGAATTTGGGAGGGAAACATGTGTCACCGGCCCCCAACAGTTCCGAAAACCTGCAGGGCATACTCCGTTAGATTTCAAAGTCTGAGAGTCATTCTTAAGATGATGGTTTCTTCTCCTCAGGGCCTCATGGGGGCCCATCCTTTCCACAGGCTTGCCCAATGGCCATTATCTTGGTTCCACACTCATCAAGCTTCAGGGTGGCTACCGAGCTCCAGACCTCACCCTCCAAGAACATTGGGGTGATGGCCACTCTTTCCCTATCTCTGGGGGTAAAGTCTCAACCCTCTTAGTACAGTGAGGTAGTGGCAACATTTTCCCTAATCTCTGGCATACAGGTCCAACCTCCTTAGAGCAGTGAGGTGGTGACCTGGCCTTCTCTAATCTATGGGGAACAGGTCTACCCCTCTCAGAGCAACGGCGTGGCAACCTCACTCTCCCCAACCCTTGGGGAATGTGCTCCACCCTCTCTGTACCCTGGGGTGGCAAAACTCTCCCTGAAGAGTGAGCTGGAACATCCACCCTCTTCAAATGCCAGGGCAATATCATCCTCTCTGTACACATGGGTGGGGTTCCTCTCTTGGCCCAAGGAGATGTCTTACTTCAAACCTCAGCTTCCATGGTTTGCCTGTTAAAGCTGTTTTCCCTTTCATCTCTTCCCTCTCTCTTTTTTAGTCCAGGTTAACAGTGGTTTTGTTCATCAGATCTTGCAAAATGCTTGTTGGTTTAGCCTGCAGGAAGCAGGAATCCAAGCCATCAGACAGTAACACTTTCCACAAGTCTTTCTGGATAACTGCATTTTCAATCCTGACTTATAAGTTCCAAGTTTAGTTAATTCCTCAAATGGGGCATTATCATCTGGGGGCTTGAGTTCCAGAGGTGTAGAATTGGGGGAATCAGTTTCTGGTTTCTTTGTGCCCAAAAATTCAGTTCTCAGCTCATCTCTTTCCTCTAACATTTTGCTATAACCTGCAAGGAGAAGCCAGGCTGCATTTTCCACATTGAGTTTGGAAATCTTCTTGGCTAAATGTCTGTATTAGTCAGCCAAAGGGGTGCTGATGCAAAATACCAGAAATTGGTTGGTTTTTATAAAGGGTATTTATTTGGGGTAGAAGCTTACAGTTACCAGGCCATAAAGCACAAGTTACCTTCCTCACCAAAGTTTATTGCCATGTATCAGAGCATGATGGCTGCCGATGTCTGTAAGGGTTCAGACTTCCTGGGTTCCTTTCTTCCCTGGACTTGTCTCTGTTCTCTGTCCAAGCTCAGCTGCTCTGTTATCTCCACGAGGCCAGCTGTAGACTATTAGGCAAAAGGCTTGTTTCTCTTCCTCGGGGCCTTCTCTCTTTCCTCATAACAAAGCTCCTCTGTGTGCTTACTTCCCAGGGCTCCAGCTCAAGACTCCAACCTCCGTTCTCTGCAGTGCAGTTTCTCTGTGAGTCCTTACCCAACAAGGGGGCGGGGATGCAACATCCTACTGACGTGGCCCAATCAAAGCCTTAATCATTATTTAATGAAGTAAAAGTGAAACCTCTGAATCCAATCCACTCTAATACGCCCAGAAGAAAAGACCAGTTTACAAACAT
>PVKH010049567.1:0-10092 GCA_004027955.1 Chaetophractus vellerosus | reverse complement strand
CTGACGAGCACCATCTGCTGGGCAGGCAAGGAAAGCAGAGTTCTGGCAAGCTGACAAAAAAGGGTTTTTGGCATCTTTCCAGACCATCTCTCCAGGGCTCTTTGGAACTGGCCATGCCCCCTTCATGGGCCCCTGGCCCTGATCAATTAAAAATGGGCAATTCTAAAGGTCTAGAATAAGTTGAACCAAGGATCAAAGAAGAGCCATAAGACAAAGCCAACCAACAATAAAATCTTAGCAAGAAAGAGAAATTGACCATCAGAGTAAACTCATCAAAATAACCAGGTTCAAAGAATTACAAGCCATACTAAAAAACAGGAAGATATGGCTCAGTTAAAGAAATAAATTAAAAAGTCAGAGGAGACACAGATTTTGGAACAACTAATCAAAGCTGTTCAAACAAACCTCCTAAATCAATTTAAGTAGTTGAAGAAAAATATGGCAAAGGATATTTACTAAGAACACACTAGGTGAGTATAAGGAATTTGAAAGCATGCAGAAAAAAATAACAGAAATTATAGGAATGAAATTTACAATAGAAGAGATTAAAAACACTTTAGAGGAAGTTCTGGGAAGATGGCGTCAGAATAGGCAGCCAGGACTCAACTCTCTCACTAAAACAATGGAGGAAGGGCCAAAAGCTGGCTGAGGGACAGAGAGACGAAGAACCTGAAACAACAAACAGGAGTTACTAAACTGCCATGGTGGCCAGTAGGGCACCCACCCCCACTCTCAAGACATTAAGCCTGGATAAAACCCCTGGCTCACTGCAACTGAATGACAGGGGAACAGACATCATCCTCCCTGTCAACTGCTACAAGGAAAGAAGGAGGGTGTGTCAGAGGGTGGAGAGCCAGCAGAGCCCACTTTGAACCTTGATGAGACTCAGATGAGAAACATGGGGAAATGGAGGTAGAAAGAAACACCTCTGTAGAAGGGCTCACTGACAAGCACCATCTTCTGGAAGGCCAGGAAATTGCAGAGAGAAAAACTGCGGTTAGGGCTCTCTATAGTCCCTCTCCTAGGAGAGAATCTGTGCCCCATTAGTAAGTCCCTGGCCTGATTTTGAAAACTTCATCTGGGCAATTTTTAAAGAATCATACTAAGTTGAACCAAAAATCACAGAAAAGCTGTGAGAAAAAAAAACAACACCAAAAAACAAACCAAAAAAACACTAGGCAAGAGAGAGAACTTGACCAGAGTAAATTCACCAACATACACAGTTGCCTAGACGGCAGCAAAAAGTTCAAAGAATTGAAGGAAAATATGACTACGGAGATAAAGGATATTAAGACACTGGGTAAGCATAAAGAACAATTTGAAAGCCTGCAAAGAAAAGTAACAGCTTATGGGGATGAAAGACACAGTGGATGAGATTAAAAGTACATTTGAGGCACATAACAACAGATTTGAATTGATCAAAGACAGAACAGCCACTGCTGTTCAATATTGTGCTAGATGTTCTAGCTGAGCAATTAGGTAAGAAAAAAAATAAGAGGAATCCAAATGAGAAAAGTGGAAGTAAAACTCTCATTATTGGCAGATGGCATGATCCTATATTTAGAAAATCCCAAAATACCTACAACAAATCTATTAGACCTAATAAATTAGTGGCAGGACACAAGATCAACATGCAAAAATTAGTAGCATTTCTATACACTAGTAATGAGTAAGCTGAGGAAATTGAGAAAAAATTCCATTTATAGCAATAAAAAGATTCAAATATCTTGGAATTAATTTCACCAGGAATATAAAGGATCTGTATTCAGAAAACTACAAAACACCACTAAAAGAAATCAAAGAAGACCTGAACAAATGGAAGGATATTTTGTGTTCATGGATTGAAAGACTAAACATTGTGAAGATGTCAGTAGTACCCAAATTGATTTATAGATTCAAGGCAATACCAATCAAATTCCAATAGCCTACTTTACAGAAATAGAGAGGTCGATTACCATGTTTATGTAGAAGGGAAAGGGGTACTGAATAGACAAAAACATCTTAAAGAAGAAGAGCGAAGTCAGAGGACTCACACTTCCTGACCTTGAAGTGTATTATAAAGCTATTATAAAGTGTATTATAAAGGCCAAAACAGTGTGATATTGGGGAAAAGATAGACACATTGATCAATGGAATCAAATTAAGAGTTCAGAAATAGACCCTCACCTCTATGGTCAACTGATTTTTGATAAGCCTACCAAGTCCACTTTTCTGGGACAGAACAGTCTCTTCAGCAAATGGTGCTGGTAGAACTGGATATTCATAACCAAAAGAATGAAAGAGGACCTATTCCACTCCTTATACAAGAATCAACTCAAAATGGATCGAAGACCTAAACATAAAAGCCAGAACAATAAGACACCTAAAAGATAATGTAGGGAAACATCAACAAGACCTTGTAGTAGGTGGGGGCCTCTTAAACCTTACACCCAAAACACGTGCAACAAAAGAAAAAATAGATAAATGGAATATGGAAACAACATATCTGATAGGGGTTTAATATCCAGAATATATAAAGAAATTCTACAACTCAACAATAAAAAGACAACCCAATTAAGAAATGAGCAAACTTGCAATAGACATTTCTCCAAAGAAGATATATAAACAGTTAAAAAGCCCAGTGTAAAGATGCTCAACATCACTAGTTCTTACAGACATGCAAAGCAGAACCGCAGTGAGATGCCATTTCATATCCAGTGGAATGGATACTATGAAAAAAAAAAAAGGAAAATTCAGGTGCTGGAGAGGATAGAGAAATGGAAACTCTCATTCATTGTTGGTGGGGAGGTAAAATGGTGCAGCCGCTGTGGAGTCAGTTTCGCAGTTCCTCACAAAGTATAGAATTTTCTGGTTATATAGCCAAAAGATTTGAAAACAGAGACTCATACAGGTATTTGCTCATCAATGTTCATAGTGACATTATTCAAAATAGTCAAAAGATGGAAGCAAACCAAGTGATCAACTGATGAATGGATAAATAAAATGTGGTATATACATATATCATTCAGGTGTAAAAAAAATGAAGTTCTGATACTTGTGACAACATGAACAAACTTTGAAGCATCATGTTGAAAGAAATAAGTCAGACACAAAAGGACAAATATTGTATGACCTCAATCATATGAAATAATTAGAATAAGCAGATTCCTGCAGTCAGAATCTAGAATATAGGTTACCAGGGGATGGAGTAGGAGTAGGGGTAGGGGTAGGAAATAAGCAGTTACTGCTCAAATCGTTCAGTTTCTATTTGGGTTGATGGTAATGTTTTTGTACTGAATGGTGTTGATGACAGTACAACATTGTGAACTTAATTGACCCACTAAATTATATATGTGAATGTGGTTAAAAATGGAAATTTTGGTAGAATATATGTTAGAATAAAAATTGAAAACAGAACCACGTAGAATTAAACAACACAAACAGTGACCACTATTGTAAAAGATGGACTAGAGTTAATAGTACAATTACAAACATATTCTTCATGAATTGTAACAAATGTTCCACACTAATGCAAGGTGTTAATAATAGCATGATATATGGGAATTCTGTATTTTATGCATGATTTTTCTATAAACCTACAACTTCTCTAATAAAAAATAAATTTAAGATTTTCAAGCACCAGAATATACAATATTCCAAATTGTTGTAGTCTCCTTTCCTGAGCCTCTGAACAAATACGTAACCAAGAAGGCTCATTTGAAGGGCTTAAGGTCCATGTTTCACTGCTTAAAGTTAATGGCTGTGTTTATAAAGCCCCCAGTTCCATAGAGAAGGTTAAATTGGCATAATAGTTGCTCTGCTAGTGGGCTCTGACCAGCGGTCTATGAAGCAGCAATTATGAGAGACAGCCATGAGCAACAACCAACTACTACAACAAATACCTCTGTCGTCCTGGGGCTGAAAGCTTCGCGCTCAGTGAAGCTAGTTTTCAATATGTTTATCGCTAACTAATCATTACAAAAAAAGTTTTAAACAGTATCTGTGTATAAATCAGCAATTCTTCTGATTTCTCTTTTGGGGACTAGCAGAATTTTCCCAGGGTGGGTTTCCTTGTGGGGATGGGCACAGACATGGTTTGGGGCTGAAAGGGAATTGCACGTGCGGCACCTACCGCAGGCGATGGCGAGGATGTGCGTCTGCCACGTGATGCAGTAAAACATGCCTCCGATGGCAATGCATGCCAGGGTGCTGTTGAAACCACACAGGCCGAAGTAGATGGAGTCAAAGGGCGTGGCGAGCGTGAGAGCTGCGAGAGAGGGCAGGCGCAGGGTTGAGTGGGGTGTCTCCGGGGTTCACCTGCTGGCCTTGACCCCCTGGGCTGACCTGCTGGTCCTCAAAGCCCAGAACCAGTTATCCTCTTAGGTACTTATATTTTATTTGGTGAAAATACATCTAAAGGAAACCAATGGCCATAGAGGCAAATGTGTGCTAGTTGTTAAGCTGGTGTGAGTAGAAGCAGCCCATTTGAATAAGGGGTTCTAAGTCTGATTTAAACAGCACAGGGAAGGTCCACCGCCTGCCAAAATATGGGACTTCTCTGGAAGCGGATGTGGCTCAAGCAGTTGGGCTCCTGTCTACCATATGGGAGGTCCTGGGTTTGTCTCTCAGGGCCTCCTGGTGAAAGTGAGCTGGCCTGTGCAGAGAGCTGGCCCGTGCGGAGAGCTGGCGCAACAGCAACAAAAAAGAGACAACGAGGAGAGACAATGAGAGACACAACAAACCAGGGAGCTGAGGTGGCTCAAGCAATTGAGTGTCTCTCTCCCACACTGGAGGTCCCGTGGGCGGTTCCTGGTGCCTCCTAAAGAGAAGGCGAGAAGAAGAGAAGACAAGCAGACACAGAGAGCACACAACAAAGGGACAGAGAGAAAAACAGCGAGTGTAAAAACAACAAGGGGGGGGGGAGGGATAAATAAATAAAATAAATCTTTAAAAAAAAATAGAGGACTTCTCCTCCACCAATATCTTAATATTCTCTAACAGAGAACACAACCTTCTTGTCATTTTTAGAGATAAAATTGAAAATATAAATATACCTGGAAGAAAAAAAAAAACCTCACAAACTTTAAATTTATACTATGGTGTAAGTGAATAAAATTAGAGTCTTTTTTGAGGGCAGCTTTTGCTCAGGGCAGCATGAGGGCACTCTCTCCAAGAGTGAAGAAGTAGGGTACAACGGAAGGAGGCGAAGTTTATAGGAATCAGCAGATGAGCACTGAGGTCACATGTCACCACTTTGCTCAGAGCTGGCCCCAGGCACAAACATCCTTACAGCCCGTTAACAAGGCGGAAGTGGCGACACTGACCTGCTAGCATCCCCATGGTGGATCCAATTGCCGCATGCAAGCAAATAAGAGGTGAGGATATGAACAGCGCTATGAGGAAAACACCTCCGCTCCAAGGATTATCGCAGCCATACACTTGGCCAATCCCAACAGGGATGGCTCTCAAAAGCTGTGGGTACGACAGAATCACATGCTCAGTAAGGAGAAAAAAGAGATGACTTTTCCTGTGGCTGGAAAAAAATTGGCACCAAACCCTTCATATTAATGCTCTGCAACAGGTTTCCAAGGTATTTTTCATTCTAATAGGTTAACTCTAAAAGGAACTTGAACTTCATTATCTTATTCTTGTGTTCTTAGAACATCAAGGGGTTAGCATTCTGAATTTCTTCATTTAGAAATGTGAGTGTAAGAAAATTCTCATCCCCCCCCCCCCCCCCAGTGAAGGAGAACTGAAAACTTTTCAAATTAAGGTATTATTCACTGGAGAAGTAAGTAATAGAGTTTCAAAGTCGGGGTTGAAAAACCCGTTTAAAAAAACAACTGCTAACGAAAGATGATTAGGAGGCCAAATAGATGGAAAAATTGGTCCTTTGTGTTTCCAAGAACAACATGTCTGGGGTGTGATGATGTTAGCTGGGTCTGGAGGGAAGAGTGGACAACTGGACTCGCATCCACAGAAGAGCCCCTGAGAGGCGGTGTGGTCCACATCCGCCCTTTGGCTTGATAAACCCTACGAGTGCACTGCTTGAAGGGTCCAGCTCCTGCGTATCTCGGGGCAGGCGCAGCTGCCTGCTGGATGGAAACTGGTGCGAGGAACCCGGGGCCCAATTCCTTGTGGGCACCCACACGTGCTCTAGAGTTTGGGGAAAAAAGCATGATTGATGGATCCTGGGGATACAGCTTCCCTAGAGACAGGGACTGGGACTCTGCAGCTGTGGAAGTCCTTAGGGGATGAAGCTGTGGGCCATGTTGGGGAGCACTGGGGCTCGCCTCTTCCTTGGGCAGTAGGCTGAGGAGAAGCAGAGTCCTGGGTGAGTATGTGTGCATGCTGGCGAGACAGCTCTTCTTTCAGCTCCACTTCCCTTGCTTGGGGTGTCAGGGGAGGGACATTTTGTAGCTCCAGGGCTGCACCCCAAGGTAACATGTGCAGAGACAGCAGGCCGTTGCAGGAGCGCGTGGGTCGGCCTAGGGACCAGCCCTTTGGGTGCAGTCTCCCTTTGCCCAAGGCAGAGAAGAGGATGGGGACTCTGGCCCAGGATGCTGGGGGGCACGTTGGGCAGGCTGGAGATTTTACACAAGGCAGCAGAGCTGGGCAGTTTAGTCCCCAGCAAGGGGACTCTCCAGGGGTCACAAGAGCAGATGAACACATGGGCGCTCAAATGTGCTGGGAGATTTAGACCTTTTCTCTGACATTTATCACTTGTGTCCCCGCAACTCAAAGCTCTAAGGATAATAGTCAAAAAGGACAAAACATACTTACTATTTTATTTATTTATTTTTAAGGAGGTACCAGGGATTGAACCCTGGACTTTGTATATGGGAAGCAGGCACTCAACCACTTGAGCTACATCCACTCCCCAAAACATATTCAGTATCACCATGACCCATTCAATTGGCCAGAAAGTTATTTCTGAAAGGAAAACCATCAAAATATGTTTTCTTCCTACTTTCTCCCAGGACTCTGAAATTCTAAAGTGTTTTTTAAAGGATTCCCAAATATTTTATTTTTACATTTTTGCAAGATTTCCAATACCTTTTTAATTGATAATGCAGCACTGAGAAGGCAAAGTATTTCAAAATTACCTATTCTTACATCCTCTCTCCAAGCACAGCAGTTAGAGTAACCTTGCCTCAAAAGTGTGTGGATTGGGAAACACCATGGGTAGAAAGCCTAGGAGCTAAACCACCAGTATGGCGTGGCACCTTTTCTTTCTTTTCTTGTGTGGGGTTTGGTCCTCACCAAAAACAAAACAAAATTTAAAAAAACCCATGAGGAAGGGGCATATACTGGTATCTCTCTTCCTAAATAATGATGTTTCTTAGTGCAAAAGCAAGGCTCTTCCTAGTTGCCAGGCTGCTGTCGGCTACAGAAGGCTAGGAGAAACTGTGCAGCATTATTTCTGAGGGAAGGTTCTTTCAGGAAGTCCATGTGCCTTGTGGTTAGATGATGAATCACCAACAACAGTTTCAGAATGAGCGCCTGACCCCTTGAGTGTAAGGGAAAGTAGGAGGGCCTCTAAGAAGAGATACCTGTTTAGATAAGGATGCTAACAGTCTCCATTGTGATCTAATGCTTGTAGGGTAGTTCCTTATTAATGATCTTGGCAGACTTCCAGAAATCAGCATTATATACAGGATACATGTAGAAGACTTTAATTATCCTGTAGTATATGTTTCTTAATAGAGGAACACCCATTTAAAATGCTTTAAAGTGTGAGCGTGCCTGAGACTGAATGGAACAAACTCCAGAGGCTGCCACAGTGCCTTCTGGAGCCAGGGGATGGTAGTGTGATGTGATTGAATGAAAGAAAGTGCTCAGTATAAACTTCCTTGAAACTGTAGTAAAAGACGCTTTACCAAAGAAAGGAAGACGACAGGGCCCAGGTATCAAAGCAGGAGGTCTGAGTTCTTGTATTGACTTTGCTCCTTACTAACCAGCTGTGTGATCTCAGGCAGGTCTCTTCACCTGGTCTCAGTTTCTTCCTCTGTGCTCTGGCAGGGGAACTAGAAAGGGCCCCTTCAGCTCTTAAAGGAACAGGATGGTAGCTCATGAGATGCTGTATGTAGAGTGCCTTGCATTGTTTTAGTTGTTCATTATTTCTTGTGATATTTCTAATGTGCAAAATAAGTATTTGCCCCCTTTAAAATCAGGTGTGGACAGATGCTGCCCCCCTTCCGCCTTCCATGACACTTACCAAAGGCACTTGGATTTCCGACCAGGTGATGTTGGGCACGGAGGATGCAGGCTGCAGCAGCGTCGTGGGGAAGAAGAGATTGTAGTGGCCTGTGGCTGCCAGGTACAAGGTCACAGCAATGTTGAAGGGCAGGGTGAAGACTGGGAGGTCCCACTTGCTGAAGATGGTGCCCAGGGCACTGGAGAGGATGGGGCTGATGGCAGGAGCACAAGAGATGCTATTCAAGAAGCCACCTGGTTCTGATGTGAGAGGGGCAGTCAAGGCAGACTGGGTGGGAGTGAGGGGCTCGCTGGTTCTTCCTGGGGAAAAGTGGCCTGCTGGGGACCCTCCCCGAGCCTAAGTGGCCCTGAGCAGACCTTTCCCTTGGCCTCTTCTCTGGACCTGGGCCAGGCACAACAGTAGGGGGTATGGGGGGGGGGTGATGCCCAGAGTTGAATTCAGGAGGAGGGCTCTCTGGGAAAAGGCAGGGAGACACAGAAGTTCCTTGGAGTCATATAGCTTCATCCACAGACTTGAGTGAGGGCGGGTTGGGGCAGGAAAAGGGAATTACGTTAATTCATTCAAATAACACTTATGGAGGAGCCGAGCACATGGGGCCTTGAGGCCAGAGTGCCCTGTGTTCTGGAGGTGAGAGAGGAACTGGGATTTGGGGCCCTGAGAGTTCAGTCTACATTGGGAGGTTGTCTCGCTCTGGTCAGGGGTTCCAAGGATAGGGAAGAACTGTGTGGGATGTGGAAGGAGATTCTGGAAGGTTTCCAGAAACCGAGGGGCCCCTGTGGCATGGGGCTCTTAGTCTAGGTGGGGACCAGGCTCCTTCTCTGTGCTCTGGCAGGGTGGGGCCAGAAACGGCCTCTTCCATCTTAAAAACGGGAAAGTAGAGGCCGGTAGCTAACGAGACGCTGTGTGTCCATCGCCTCGCTCAGCACACGGCACTGTGAAATGTCAGCGATGATCAGCACCTTTCTCGTGCACAAGCTAACGGAGTGCCACTTTCTCAGGCCTGGGCAGATCTACCCTGCATGACAGTCACAGGGTTGGATACAAATATTAGTGGTCCTAGATCTGAACCCACATCCCCAGTAGCAGACTCACCAAGACATGGACGTAACGATGACAGGGAGCAAAAGCCACCAGTAGTAGTCGCCTTTGTCGGAGAACACGGCCAGGAGCAGCCCCACCAGCACCCCGTTGTAGCCGTGGAGGCCGGCGGCGATGGCGGACCTGGGGGAGGAGGGGCACGGGCTGGTGGGGGCGCTAATGTGGAGGCACACTACCTGTTCACTTTTCCTTCTGAATCAGACTTTTCTCAATTGGGGCCTGACTACGCCTTCAAACACCCCCCCTCTGGGAATGGGGAGGGAAGACAGCAGCCCTTTACGTTTCCCTAAACAGTGGTCACTATTAAAAATTAATCAGTGGGAGAATGGTGGTTCCTCAGAAAGTTAAACTTAGAATTACCATGGCCCAGCAATTCCTCTCTTAGTTATACACTCAAAAGAATTGAAAGCACAAACTCAGACACTTGTCTATTGATGTTCACAACAGCCAAAAGGCAGAAGCAGCCCAAAAGCCAGACGCAAAAGGACAAATATTGTATGATTCCACTGATATAAAATATATGAAACAAGCAAATTCATGGGGAAAGAAGATTAGAAGTTACCAGGGGCTGGAGGAGGGAGAATGGGGAGTTATTGCTTAGTGGGTACAGAGTTTCTATATTGGGTGATAAAAAATTTTGGAAATGGATGGTAGTGATGGCAGCACAGCATTGTAAATGTAATTAATACCACTGAAGTGCATGCTAAAAAATGGTTAAAGTGGCAAATTGTATGGTATATAAATGGTTCCACAATAAAAATAAATAAAGCAAATAATTGAACCAGTCATCAGAGGCA
>PVKH010049566.1:0-10087 GCA_004027955.1 Chaetophractus vellerosus | reverse complement strand
ACCACATTTTCTTCTGCATATCATCTGTTCTATGAATTATTACTTAATATCCTCTTTTTACTCATTTTGAAATAATAATTGAGTAGCCCCTGTAAGCTGCTCGGGGGCCACTTAGTGTTTAATAGCCTCTGTTTTAGGGATTGCTACAACATGCAAAGACAAAAAAATACGAAGAAGCAAAGTTCTCCATTACAGCAGTAGCTTTTGACTACCTCCTGGCTAATAAAAAGAAAGAAAGAAAAATAAATAAAAGATAAATCCCTTCGTCTTGTACATGTGAGGAAACTGAAACTGGAGACATGTAGGGAACATGATCACTCTGAGTTAGAGTCTGGCTCAGTCTAGAATCAGCTTCACACTACAGTATAATTTCCTCTCCAAGACAGTCTCTCACTACAACTAATCAAGTCTGTCTTTCAGGTCACTGTTTCAGTATGACATTTGAAACTATCTGTAGCATACATGGCTTTGCATTTCCTCCCCCTACCCCTCCCTCCCTTTTCCCAAATTGCAGCAGTATTCCTGAATAGTTAAAAAGGCAGGTCTTGGGAACTGGTTGTGAACTGGTGACTCATCAATGGTTCTTGTACTAGAACACCTGTTTCTTTCTGGAAGCCTGCTATGGTATCTCTTTTCCCTGAACTATCTGATCGCCATATATCAACAAACCTTTCCAGCAATGTATAATGTCTGCCCTTCTGAAAACATCTGTTCCTTTAGACAGGGTTCTTAACCTTTTGTTCCATGGACCCCTTTGAAAGTCAAGTGAAAACCACAGATCCACATCATACTTTGCATTATTTAATAAATATATCACACCCACACCAACATATCCCCACAAGAATAATGGTTTTTTTTTTTGGAATTTCATTTCAAGCTCATGGATCCCTTATTAAGAATCTCTGCTTTATGATCTGTTTCCTATAAACATCCCCGTCATGCCTTGATAATTTTTGTCAAGTCATGGACCTTTGGTTCTTGAGCAATTCACTGCATTCTTTTAGAAGGCAACTCCCCCTTAGCTGCATGTAGACATGACTCATAAAATCTCTCTCCTCTGGTGGTAAGCTCGGATGATCGAGCTCAGAAAATGCTGTCTCTCCTCCTCACCACCGAGGATGAGGACCCCACATAAGGCTCCTAAATAAATGCTCATTATTCAACAAGCTGGGCTTTCCCGAGTCTTTCTTTGGTCCCTATCAGTTCAGCAGGAAGCTGTTGCTTTATGGAGCTCCTTGCCATCCTCGGGACATATCAATTATCAGTTTAGTTTTTTTAGGTAGGGTCATTGAACATACTGCTTATCGTAGATACATTATTTTGCAGAGGAATAAAGGGCACATCCATTATTTCATGTGTTATTTGTTACACATTGTAGAGCCCAGTGAAGAATAGTTTCTTTTCAGCTATTTGAAATGATTGAATTAAACAGAATTGTTAATTGAATGTAGAACTATGGATGTTTACCCAATACTGTGAAAGTACTTTAGATTTAAGTTAATAAGAAAAAAAAACACACACACAGTAAGACCAGTGGCATCATATTTATGCCCGCTTTATAGTAGAAATCCCTTTAAGAGTAGTAACATAAAAAGTTAAGGGTAGAATGTGGCAAACCAACTCTACTTTACCAAAGTCAGGTATGGTAATTACCCATTGTTGTAAAGGATATACCCACCTGACATCTCTGCATACGTTTTTCCCTTTAAATCTAGAACAAATAAGGAAGCCACCACAGAATTTGTAAATTATTAGCAAAATACCACAAATAACACCATCATTGTCACTTACTGTCAAAACCTGAAATGAAAGAATTTGGGAAAGGGAGAAATTCAGCCTTTTGCCAGTGGAAAGTCTCATTAGAAACTCTTGAGATTTATCTGTCACTCTGACAGGATAATTTGATTTTAAATTCCATCACCGCTAGCCCTAATTTTAAAAATTAAATTGAAAAAAAAAAGTGACTTCTTTTTCTCCTGTATAATGAATAATAGCATAATATAAATCAAAATCAAGGGTGCCATTAATCAGAAATTACAGGGAAAAAATGGAAAAAAATTAGTGTTTGAGGTAAGTAGAAAATCCCTCTCCCTCAACCCCTCTCCCCCATTGTGGAACTAGAATGAAGATCAGCTATAAGAGATTCCGTACGAGGTTCAATTATTGCCTTCAAAAGTTTTCTTATCAATGTAGAATTTTAAAACTGTCTCAAAAAGTCTGATTTTTTTCAAGAGTAACATTTATTTAACCCTACATTAAGCCAATTTTTTTGCATTATCATTAACACATTCCTGGATGAGAGTTTTTCTAATAGTAGACAAAACATAGTTAAATGACATTTACATGCCCACATGCCCTTACTTTTAGATACAACCATAAGCACCTAAAGATCATATAAACCTTATGAAAAGTCCAGTCACTTTTCCTTTCTTAATAAATGGACAAATGAACATTCCAAGTGATTGATGTACTTTCAGAAGTTGATCCATCTACTTGGAGATCATTGCTGGCTTTTTCAGTCATATTTCTATATAGTACCTCAGAAGCAAGTATTCATAGTTCTATAGTTATAATCAAGTAACTAAAGAGAATAGAAATTTATCCTTACCAAAATGGAACAGAGTGCCATATCATGAAAATTGATTTTACATTCCAGTTGACACACTTCATACACTTTCCAAATATTAAAATTTCTAAAGAATGAGGGCTAAATGTCAACTTGCTTGTTAAGAAATCGGGTTTGAGAAAGGTGAGCAGCAGAATTTTTTAATATGAAGTTGAGAAGTCAGAGGTGCCTCTTAGCCTCTTCATTTAGTAGAACCTACTCTGGCTCATTTGCCAACATTGTTCCCTCTGGTAAGATTTACTGCCTCTTTTGGGAGCTTTGTTTCTTGTGCTCAGTACCTGTCACTCTTCAGGTCCTACTTGCAAGTTTCTCCCTGCCACGTTTCTTTTTCCAGGTAAATGAATGAAGAGATAAAATATGCCACACTTATTAATACATCACTGCAGCTTCCTAGGAGGTAGGCCAAGTATGAAATAGCCTCTCTCTTAATTGAAATTTAGAGTCAAAATTCTCTGTACAATTTAATATTTGTATACTTCGGAACATCCTAATTCTCACAGGCACATCGAGGAATTTAAATTAGTGCATTTGTACTTTTCAAAATGTGGTCATACTTTCTGCTTCATAACATAGGCTGAGAAATTCTTTTGATAAGTTTTCTTTAATATTTAGCAGCGAATATATATGCATATTCATATATAAATATGTGTGTGCTGTCTAAAATTTCATAAAAGGATAATAACCATACTTCCAAAATATGAATTAAGGAAATTTGGTTGAGAAATATGAATTAACCTTATTCCTACTTATCCAGCAAAATCCAAAAAGTTATTTAAAACTATGGTGGTTTATATTGTCCAGATTTTAGCAGCTTAAGAAAAGCACTTACCTTGCAAAGTTATACAGGTTCCTCTCCAAATGTGTGATTACTCAGGACACATGCCTAATTCCTCATAAGCAGTGTGGCTTTAGCAGCAACTTCCCACCTGTTACAAAATTTATAATTGGGATTTCTTTTTAACTCAAAAGAAAAATTGAAATTTTTTCACATTTTAAATTCATTTATCAATAAATTTTTCCTTTTTTTAAAAATTAGAGAAGTTGTGACCTTACAAAACAATCATGTATAATATACAGACTTCCCATACATCACCCCACAATTTACCAATAAGCGTTGAAAAATTTAAGTATGTACACGCAAGGTTTGCGGTGTTAAGACGTTCCTCACAATCTTCTCCCTTCCCTTTTTTTGCTGTTCATTTGTCATATTAAACAAAACAGACAACATGGAAATGTAATAAAATAAAAATTGCACAAAAGATATACTCTTATAGTGCCTTTATCAGAGATGTTCTACTCTTATCTTAAGGAACAAACTCCTCAAAGTTTTCACCTTCACCCTGAACATTGCTGTGAAATGAAATCCAATTAGAGCAGTTTTCTGGGAAAGGAATTGTACTTCTTGACACTATTAAGGCAAAATATCGCCAGTTTTCTGTTTTAGCTTTCAGGAGGGCAGTGCTAGCCACAGTCATCTTTACTCTGGCTTACAGCTGTGTTGTAAAGCACTGCAAGACACAAAGCTGTACTGGCACCAGCCTGTGTTTATTCCACCGTACAAGGCTATGGATTGTATATAATCTGTTATGTAAAATCAGGAGAATATTTAGGGGTTAGAAAAACTCAGAGCGGTGGACACCGTCACCATTATCTGTCATAACTTAGTTGAGTCACTGTTTTCTGTTGTTCTGTGGATGTCATGAAAAAGGAACTTAAAACAGATTTATTAATTCAGAGACCTCAAAGTTACCCACTTTCCTCTCACTCCATTAACTCTTCGATTAGACCTTGCAAATCTATCTCATTGTTTGCCCCTGCCATTACATGTTTCCTGCCATTTCTCTACTTATCTGACTTTGCACTTTAGCAAACTCCTCCTACCTGGATGCCTTTACCCAAGCCTCTGTCTGGTCCACACTGCCCTCTTTCAGAAGCATCTTCCAAAATACAACTATAAACGTGCCACCCTTTGACTTCTTTCACCCCAATAGTTTTCCATTCTGAGACCCTTAAGTAAACACAAAATATCCTTCACTAATTTGGCTTTTGCCTCTTTTGTAAGTCTCATTCTCCGAGTGTCTATTCTTTCTTTATTTGGAGCTCCAAAAATATTGAGACCATACGTGCTCTATAACATCCACAATCAAGATTTGTACATTATTGTTTGCTCTGCCTTCTAATTCACCTAGAAAAATTGTATTTGCTCTTCTTTTTTTATTTTCTGCTTTTTGTCTCTCTCTCCCCCCGTGGTGACGGGCCGAGTCAGCTTCACTGGTGAGCGGTGGCCTTGCCCACGGGTGGCTCCACTCTGCTCAGCCCGTGGTGCTTTGCCCTGCCTGTGGCGGCTTTTGCCCTGCCCAGGGCAGCTCTGCCCCACCCACTGTGGCTTTTTGCTTTCTCAAGTGGCCTGCCCACCCGGAGAGGCCCCGGGGACGAACCCAGGGCCTCCCATGTGGTAAACCGGTGCCCTATCCACTGTGCTATACAGCCAGCCCCTGTGTTTGCTCTTCTAAGCTCTGCATAGAGGGTACCTTCCCTGTATCCTTTCTTGTCCTACTGAGAAAATTAACCACCTCTGAGATATCTCTGCTTGTTTACATGCCTCTCATCCCTCCTTGAGTAAGAATCTTTAGGTCAAGGTTCCATATCTCATTCATCTCCATTTTTGGAGTAGTAGCACAGCATATGATCTGTAGAATAAATGCATAGTAGACTGCATAAAAAGCCTTTTTGTTTTCTTTTGAATATACTACTGAAGATAAAAGTTTCTCAAATGATAACTGGGCATCTCCAATGCTTCAAAATCTGTTGAGCTTAAATCCAATATGAGGCAGTGGGTGACTGATGAGGCTCCTACTATTTTAATTTTGTAATTGTATATAGTCTGTCCCCAAGTGGCTGACTATATCACCTCTACCGTAACATGTTCTTCCAAAAGAGCTCAGAATAATTGCAAAATGGAGTTCTGGGTTCTTTGAAGTATAATAGGAATAAGAATTATTGAACTGTAATCTGCAGTTTTATATGATTTCCTGTCGCTCAACAAAGAATTTACCTGTCAGGTATGCACATGGCCAATAGGATGGCTATTGGCTGCTATGGATAATACTTTTAGAAGTTTATGTAGAAAGAGAGAAAGGAAGAGAGGAAGATGGGGAAGGGAAGAAGGGGAGGAGGAAAAGAGGGGAGGGGGAAGAGAGGGAAAGCGGAAGGGAGGGAGGGAGAGAGAGGAAGAGAAGAAGAGAGAAAGAGGAAAGGAAAAAGAAAAAAGGAAAAGGAAAAGAAAAAGAATAAAGACTGCTTTATTGCTGAAAGTCCAATTGCCACCCTATTAAACGCAGGAAAGTCCAAAGTATAAATTCTTTCCTCTCTGGATTTAACCTCCATAGGTACGACTGAATAGATATTTGTTCCCATCAGGTTAACATTTTCACAGCTAATATTTGGTAAATAAAATCGATGAAACATCTGGGTTGGGTTTTGTTTGTCAATGTTCAAGGAGGCCGAATGGAGTGAATCTCCTGATTATACCAAACCCTTCACTTGCTATCACATGTGGGACATGAACGCTCTAATATCAATATAAACTGTATTTGATCAACATGCAGGAGGAATGCAAAGGCACTCGCCAGTTTTTGCAATGCTCTTTTCTACCTTTATAAATTGAGTGGCTTTAAATAATCCTCCTGAAACTTCTCACCTCACACCTCTTCAAATTCCGGCGCTGACACATGGTAGCATTAGAGAGAGGATTATTAAAGACCCCCATTGGAAGTGTGGCCTATTCATTTTCTGTGTAAACCGTGGGGTTCCTGTGCAGACAGTGATGTGCCAACACAACCCAGACAGCTGCTATACTAAAGCTGCTCTGAGTGCAGGTGGGGAAACAGCTTGTGATATTAACAAGACTAGATCCTTCTTGTGGCTTTCTATAGCCTTTATTTAAAATACAGAAAAATGCTTTCAAAGACTTATTTATAACTGTATCAAGCACAGATTGCACCAACATTATGCTGCAATGAGCACATGTGTTATTCATACTGATATTAAGTATTTTTCTTTTTTGAAATAGCCAAAAAGAAAATGAAAATGTTTCTTGACTTAATGATTTCAGAAAGGAGCTACTAAAACCATATCAATGAAACAAACTTGGGCAAAAATAGCTTTTCTGGAATTAAAAAAAAAATCATGAAAACAAACACTAAAATCTTCAGTGTAAATAGAAGTTTTGAGATATAAGAAGTGATTTTTTTTAAACTAAGGTTTTATCGGTATCACAGCTGTCACTTGTGTTTTTTTTCTCCTTCATATAAAGATCATAATTAAATTAAATTCAAATGTTCCACATCACTGTGGGCTTACATTTTACTTTTTATTTCTAACTTCTCAAGAAGCCTTAAAAGAATTGAGATTGAAAACTTATTGTTTTCCCTAAAATTTTACTAGGCTCCTAATATGAGCCATAGCTCTGGCAAGTATTGTGACCATTATAAAGATATCCAAGCTATGTTGTTGGCCTTATGGAATTTAAACCTCTTTTGGAATGAAACAAGTATTCAATAAGGGTCAATGAGAATGAAATGTGCCAATGATAATAAGAAGTGGTTACAGGTAAAGCAATGTAGTCTCTGTCACTTAGTAGGTATGCCATCTTGGGGAATTCACTTATTGTCTCTAGCCTCAATATACTCATCTTTAAAATGGGGATCAATATAGAACCTGTTCCTTTAATTAACAAGAACTAAAAGAGATTCTGCAAGAAACACTTAAAATAGACCCTGTCACATAATTAGCACTCAGAAAGTAATTCTGACTTATTCCATGGTAATTCATAGGTGGTGGGGATTATTTTAGGCTGATATTGACTAAAGAACTTCACAGAAGAAAATAATCTTTCCAATCTAGAGCATTGGAAATTTGTGGTTGAGTAATTAAAGGGGAGAGAGGGTGTCTCAGTCCTGGGGAAAATATTGAGCAATGTTCATGAAACAAATAATGAGCAAGAGATGTATTTTCAAATGCTATAGAGACATAGGAGATTGAAAGGGAGGGATCAATTTGTAGAAAGCCTCAATGCTAGATTGGTAAATCTTTACTCAATCTTTTTTGCCCTACAATTAAACTTGCATAATTTTTACTGAACTCATAATTTCATTTGACATTTCAATTATATTCACTTCCAGCTCAAAACTGTGAGTTGTCAACTTATCTGTACCATGGTTTTCATAATTTGACATTGCTTTAATTCTGTTGAAAAACCCATCATTCCTATTTTTCTAAAATTTGACCTCTATTTCTTGCTCCCAAGGAAATGCATTTTTTAATTTTGTTGTTCCAAGTGTCTCTAATGTCAATCTTAGCCTGAACATGTATATGATCCCTCTCAGGAAGTACTGGTTTCCCATTGTGCATTTATCGGTTTTAGAGTCTTGGGCAGTCACAATTTCTCTTTGGGTATCAGTTGTCTTACTTTTAGAAAAATAAAAATAATGCCTGCCTAATGTGCAAGTGCTGGTGAAGATAACTGGTAACAGATCAAACCTTTGAAATCAGAATAGGATCAAATAAATACTATTGTTGCTAATATTCTTAGTATTATAATTGTTTTAAAAAAAACAGTAACACTTTACTTTAGGAATACCCTTCCAATAAATGTGTATTAGTCCAAATTAATTGCTGAAATATATTTTAAATCAACAACTAAGACAAACAAATTCATACCCTGAGAGCAGGGGTTCTTAACAAGGGGTCTGTGAACTTTAATTGAAATTTAAAAAAAAACTACTATTCTTGTGGGGACATGTTGGTGCAGGTAGGTTTTATGTATTAAATAATACATGGCATAGCGTGGCCTTAGTAAGGGGTCCATGGTTTTCACCTGACTGTGAAAAGGTCTGTGGAACAAAAAAGGTTAAGAACCACCTGCCTTAGAGAAAGCTAATCTTACCATTGGGAAATAAGAACTAATTCTATTCTTCTTACAAATAAAGGGGACACAAACGTTTCAATACTTTAACAAAATTTTGTCAACATGGAAAAATTAACTTTAAAATTATAGTGACATTATATTTATTAAATAAACAAATTAAAGTATCAAAATAATAACTTTGAAAATTATTAACTGAAAATTAAAAATAATTAAAAATAAGAAACATACCAGATTTAGATGTGATGACCAATAAGTCATGGGTAGGTTTGTTTCTCCACTAAAATCTTTTTTTTTTTTCCAAATTGTCTTGCTATCTGATTTGATTGCAAGTTTCAGATACTAAAATGAATCATTTTAGTTTAAATTTTAGAGATCTAGTGGTGCCGTGTCATTTATACAAAATTGTATTACATTTTATTACATATGACCTAACACATATGATATATATAAGCACATTAATGGATAAACATGTTAATGAAAAGCTTCAGTGCTTAAATAGAAGTAATTCTATTTTCTAAGCATGATGTGTTGGGAAGTGGAAAACTTTCTTGTGGACTACAATATCCTATTTATTTTTAAATATTTATTTATTTATTTATTTAACTTTTATCTATTTTAACACCCCCCTCTCCCCCCCCCCCCGTTTTTGCTGTTTTGTGTCCATTTGCTGGACAATTCTCTGTGTCTGCTTCCTGCCCTCTCTTCTCATCTTTCTCCTTCTGTCTTCACAGGGATTTATTCCTGGGAACCTCCGATGTGGGAAAGAGGCGTCCTGCCACCTGCACCACCACATTTCCTGGTTTTTCAGTGCATCTCGTCTTGGCTCTCCCTTGTGTCACTCTCCTGTTACAACATCATCTTTGCTGCGTGGCTCAGTGGGGCCTGTCACACCCGCACACGGGGCCTGGGGGCTCACCCGCTCTCGGGGCCTGATGGCACAACTTCTCTATTATTTTCTTTTATTTTAGCGGGAGGTCCTGGGGATCGAACTCAGGTCCCTCCATATGGGAGAGAGACACCCAACCATTTGAGCCACATCCACCCCCATACAATATCCTTTTAATAAATAAATAAATAAATAAAAACACAACTTAAAAAGCATGCTTTAGATCTTCACATTTTTTTCCCAAAATCTTTAGCCAGAAGACAAAAAAACAGGTTTGCTCTATATTGTTTCATACTGAGAGGAGTACTCAACTGTTTTTGATCATATATTGAAACCATATCACATAAATTGTGCCTTGAAAACATTAAAAGATAATTAACTTCATAAAAAACAAAAGTAGATCAACACTATCAATTTAATTAAAAATTTAAATATTGGATAAAGTTTTGAGTACTCATGAATGATAATAAACCTCTGGAAAAAGACACAGATAGAGGTGGTAGTAGTTAGAGTAGAGTTAGAGACCAAATTTATATTTTTATATTTTTCTCTAACTTAGAAATTTATATTCTGTGAATTAATTTTAAAATAATTTGACTATGTGGTACAGCATAAGGAAATAGACCAATATAAAAGACATTGTACC
>PVKH010049565.1:0-10086 GCA_004027955.1 Chaetophractus vellerosus | reverse complement strand
CAGAATTCATTGCCTATTGGGGAAGACCTGCAGTAAGCCAACAGATGACCAAGTATACCACAGTATATTCTCGAGAAAAGCAGCAAGATATAGAGCCCCCAGCATGGAGTAGTTAACACTAGGGAAGTTAGGGAAAGCTTAGAAGAGGGAACATTTACCATAGAAAGATGAACAGGAATCAGCAAGTAAAGAAGGCAAGGAAGGGCAATCTGGGCAAAAAAGAGATTGTCCAACCTGGATCCGACCCACTCTGGCAGCATGGAAAAAGTCTCCACAGAGCAGGAATTTTCCATTGCATGCCCAGTTTGCTAAACTTTTCTTCTTGAAACACTAGCTTGCACCAGCTTTTATGCCATTATAACCTGCTCTCCTCCCATTTGACTCAATAAAAGAGCCAATTTATTTTAGACTTTGACCCAAGCAATGGTTTCATATCTCCTGGTTCAATCCTAATTCAACCCTAGTTCAAACCAATACCTAGCACCTTCCAATGATGCACATAGCTCCTTTAAGAATTCCTATATAAAATCTGCCCATTCTCCTGGCCAGGGCCTGAAAAGATGGTGGGATATCACAGGCTATTGTCCAGTGAAAAAGATTAATTGAATATGGTTAGAATATATGGAGTTTTGGGGAAAAGCAGTAGAAGATAGAACTAGAAAGTTAAAAAAAAAAAAAAAGCCAACAACAACAACACCTTGTAACCACTGAGCATAGTTATATGTCAGATACCATGCCAA
Organism: Chaetophractus vellerosus; assembly: GCA_004027955.1. Lineage (NCBI taxonomy): Eukaryota > Metazoa > Chordata > Mammalia > Cingulata > Chlamyphoridae > Chaetophractus > Chaetophractus vellerosus. The sequence goes on along the minus strand of PVKH010049565.1, from coordinate 9,346 downwards.
GTATTTTTTTGCATTATCTTAATTAGGTCTCACAACTCTGTGAGGTAGATACTGTTATTATCCCTATTTCACAAATGAAGTGACTGAGTTCAGGGAGGTTAAGTAAGTCCCTAAAATCACACAAGTCGTAAAGGGACCAGCAGACTCCCAGATAGAATGCTCCAGAGCCTGAATCCATAAGCTATAATTTATGCCTCCCAAATTTACTTTGGGGAGGCTTGTGAACCCATTTTACGCCCTGTAAAAAATCTGAACTTGATCCTGAGGTAATGGCTAGCCATTGAAAGATTTTAAGCAGGGGAGTGCTTAGACTTGCACTTTAGAAAGATCGTTCTGGGGTCTTGGATGGAATAGAGAGAGATTGCAGGGAGTTTCGAAGACCATTGCATGTGTTGGCTAAGAGAGGAGGCCCTCAACTTGCATGGTGGCAGAAAAGGAGGAAACAATGAGACAAGAAGTATTTGAGAGGTAGATTCATCCTGTGTGTACATGTGGAAGGTGAGGTAGGTGAAAAATAGAGAGGTTTCCAAATCTCTTGCCTGGTTTTCAGTGGGTACTAACACCATCAGCAGAGAGAGAGTAAACACAAGAGGATCTGGTTTAAGAGACAAGATAACGAGTTCTATTAAAGCTCACCACCAGACACAATTCCCACTATGATAAAGCTTGTTGTGTCTAGATTTTTCTTCCAAGACAATTTTATAGCAGAAATAAAAAGAACAAGTTACCTTCTCGAAGATCTGTCAAAAAGTGTAAAACACTTGAAGACTAAGAGGCTATGGACTGTTCTGTTAAGTCAGGTTTCTCCTTCCCTACCTACTTCATTTTCCAGAACATTAGTAGGCACCACAGAGAGAATCTATTGTTATCTGCCAAATTAGTATCCCAGCCTGACAGGAAAATAGCCCACCCAGCAGGTTTTTTAATTGCCTCTAGATCTAACCATCCAAATATCTTGTTATCTTCTCTCTTTTTGAACGCCATGAGTCATCGGATCACCAGGTGAAAAGCCCCAGGTCAGCAGCCCAGCAGCCGGGCAGAGCGCAGAAAGGAAAAAGAATGGCTTCTAAAGCCTCTGACTTAAAGAGTCTGTTGGAGTTTATTCTTGCTGAACAGAATGTAAGTTTTGAGCATTCAGAATTTATTGAGATACCGCAAAGCTGACCCAGTTGAGATTCAGCCTAATGTGAAAACATGAATTTGCTTTCCTTGCTAAGAAAAACAAAGCTAGTGACATTTTCTCAAGAGCCAAATATTTCATCACATTGAACTAAAGCCTTTTGTTTTAATTTTAGGGCATGTGTCAACAAAAGGGTGGTTTATTTTTTTAAACCGTGAGTCACATGACCCAACTGCAACATCTATAATAATTTTCTGGAGTGAATCAAACAACCAGGACCCTCTCTCAAATGCAAATACTGAGACAAAGTCAAATCAGGCAGCTGCTGTGTGTTACTGAATGGGCTGTTGTAATTTAAGTGTTTCGTTCCATGGGGAGCAAAGGGAGGTGACAAAACCCAGAAGAAGCTCAGAAGTGAGAGCATTTGTGGAAGTGGCTGAACTATGTAACTTTCAAGGCTTGACCTCTAATCATGAGTTTCTGGGAGTCAATGAATATACCACAGGAGTGTTATGAGCCCAGGCAAGCTTCTTGGGAAGTTTCTTTGAAACGGAAAGAAAAATTAAGCTGCAAATAGATGAAATAATGGTGAAAGGTTTTTCTTTTCATCATCTTCCACAGAAAGTGGGGTTTTTTTTTTGTTTGTTTGTTTTTAGAGGAGGCACTGGGGAATCTGGCTCTGTACATGGGAAGCAGGCTGCTCAACTACTGAGCTACATCTGTTCCCCTCACAAAAAGTGTTTTTAAGTAGCTAATTAAGTTGTGGACATCTGTTGTACTTTATGTCAGGAGAAAAGAGGAAGGTGATCATCTTGGACCACATCTGTATTATAGTAGTGGGTGCTTGGGCAGCAGTACCGGCAAAGACAAAGCTGATTGTAGCATACTGCTTTATCTCAGCTAAGAATATCACTAAGTAATCCCTACCTTTTATCATTAAAAAAAAAAAAGGAGAGTTAAAAGAGACCTGGGATCTGATATACAGAATGCCACTTCATTATTGTGGTCAAATTTTCTCATGAATAGTGAATCCTAATTTTTATTCTAAAATTTTAACCTTTGAGTTTTACATTGAGTCAGGTTTTCCAGTGTTAAATTTTATCATTCTGCTAGGATTCAAGAATGCTTAATTTATTTTCAGTTTAGAATTTGGCTCATTAAATTATACTGCAAGAGGTACAGTGCTATGTGAAATCCCTAAGCATTGCATTTGTTGTTGGCTAAACCTTCAAGGAAGGAGTTTTGCTACTTATTATTAATATTCTCTGATGAAAATATATCAGTATGATCTTTTGGTTGGGCCAAGAGCATTTTATGGATTTACATTATAGTATTACATTGAATAGTAGTGTATACAATAAATATCTTGGAAATTTTTTAGTTATCTTGGGCCTTTTATCCATAAGATAAAGATTGCTACCAAAGCTAACATTTATGAAAGAATCATGATATGATTAAGTAGGCATTTAATGAATCTGTCCTGTAAAAGCATATAAGGTTTCTGGGATGTAAAAGTCTAATTATCATGGTATAAGGTCATGTGCCATATCCTAGACCTTACCGTGAACTCTGAATTTATGTTCCAATTGATATATAGTACCAATTTCAATTCTAAATGACCTAGAAGTTACTCAAGTTTAGCCATTTATGTTATATATTGAATCAATTTCTTACTCTCTGTGAGAACTATCCCATAAGTTTTATGAGCCTGCAATTTCCCCATAGGCCATCTCTATGTACCTAATGTATCCAAGCATTCTGTGCTACTTGGATCCAGGTGCTCCATTTACACCATTTGAAGTGCCACACAGCTTCCAGTGATTTCAGGTGAAGGGTGGAAGTTTGGATATGGGTGTAGTCATCACTTGCCTAGTGGACTTAGGGTCTGGTCCTGCTCTGTTCCTACCCTTTGTTGAGTCCCAAATCTGAGACTGCTGCCTAGGTTGGTCATCCAGACACAGCTTGGAAGCTGAGCACATTCAACCAAGCCAGAAGGACTACTCCCAAAATGATGGTGTGGGAATCCCCAGCCTTCAGCTGGGTTCTTTTCTAAACTAGGGGCTGTTTTTATTTGGTGGACTCAGAGCTAGAGCAATTTCCCAAGTACTCTGAAGCTGTCTGCTCTGTCTATGCAGGAGGGAGCAGGAAATAAAACCACTGCCTTGAAAAGTCTGAAGACTGAAGGTGTCTAAACCAGCAGAGATGATTCAGCCATGCCAACCTCCTTCTGCTTCTTCTGACCCCTGGTCTCCTTTAGTCCTTGGGTCCTGGTTTTCTTCCCACTTTAGCTTTGTTTCTGATCTGCAGCTCTTGGCTTAGGCTGATCCCTGCCTTTCACTGCTTAAGTACAGCTGTTTAAAGAAGATTGATTGATGAATTGATGTTGAACTGGAGGGAGCTCTTCAGAAACCAGTGCAGGGTGTCTTCCTTGCCCTAGTCTCATATTCATTGATTCTTATGACTTGGAAAAGATAGCGTGCTTGTCAAATTTTCAAACTCTATCTGGTAGAATTGATATTAATATATTTTATATTAATTCAGTTCTTTGCTGTTTTAAAAAGTCTCTGCGTATAGACTTTCATTTGAATTCAGAAATGATAGGTGCAGATGATAAGATATATTTCAGTTCAGAATGAAAAGGAGCTTTCCACAAATGAAGCTGTTCAAAATGAAACAAAAAGTTTCATAGATAAGTGAGTGCTAGGCAATGAAGATGTTTAAGTAGAGAGTAAAAAGTCATCTCTCAGGGCTTTGGTAGAAAGATCCTTGGTTTAGGCAAATGCTTGGACTAAATGACACCATACTGAGAAAAAGAGAGAAAGACAAAAAGACAGAGAGACAGAAAAAGATAGAGAAAGGGAGAATGCACATCAATCCAAGTATATTATCCAGGGAAAGAGAATGATTGAAATAAGGCTGCCATTTTCTTAAAACCTTTGTTTGGGAAGATGATGGAGCTGACCTCCAAACACAGGTTTAATATAGGGCCTTAAATACATGTAGTGAACAATTCATCATCTTTTTAGGTTTTGTTTCAAGAAGTTTAACAAAAGATTCTGAGATCGTAGAGGCTGAAGCCATGGTCTCTGAATCACGCTGGGGTGTGTAGCTTACTCCTCTTCACACCATATCTGCTAAAACCTGAAGAGCTAATGGGAATATCTGGAGAGTTAAGTGCAAGTGGGAGCAAGATGCATTTGAAGACTGGAGATTCAGCCCAGGTATAGAAAGAGGGACAAGACTGGAGAGAGCAGCAAGCTATAGAAAACTGCAGGGGTGGTCAGATGCAGGGAATGGAATTACCGGCCGGTATGAGCTAGAATGAGGTCAATGCCCTACTGAGTTAGAAGCAGAGAAATCAACAGAAACACCAAAACTGGTTTGAATTAGTGCTTCCATAGTTGAAAGGAATGCCTATCTTCATTACTCCAAGACCAGTTCCACTGGAAGCTTTCAGTGAAATCTTGACTTGGCCTTGTCCGACTTTGCCTTAAGAAATGATCACTCTATTACTTTTTTGAAAAACAATTTAAATGATTTTGTGGTATTGGGGCAGGTGGGGCAAGGGAGGAGCAAGATAAGGGATTTGGCTTTTGAAAAACCTGGAGTATTATATTATTCCATGTGAGTTTCTGTCCTTTTAAGAACAGAAAAATCCTCTTTTCAGTTTTTCTTTTGACCATTTGAATGTGATCAAACTGAATGCTTATAATAAAGGTAGGTAACAACACTTAGAGATTATAATTATACTTCAGTTCAGTAGATTAAGAGATATATATAGGCTATGTACCAGGCATTATGCTTATAACAAGTCTTTAAAAACATGATCTTTAAAGTCCTTACAATCTAGTGAGCACCCACACAAACACAATCCCATAATTTTAAACCTTTTTCAGTTTCATAGTAATATTTTGTCTCTCATTGAACAAAAACTAATTCACTGTGATGAATTTTTATCAGGTGGTGTTAATATAACATTAAAATAAACATTAATCTCTTACTGTCTCTCCTATTTAATCCACAAAATATTGCGATGTCTTAATTTACTTGACTTGGGCATATTTTCTAACTTAAACCTGGGTGGCTGTTGACAGGATCACCTTGGTAATATGGTACTAGCCTGGAGACTCCAGATGTTCTTCAAATTTTATTGTGTGTAAATGTCCAGGATAGTATATGTTGCTCATTTTTACCCAGGCAAACCTGATTATAAGTTACTAATAATGCTCTATAAAAAGGTTAAGCACCTAGAACCCATATCTTGTTTTTTGTTGTTGTTTTTTACTGTTCTCCAATTCTCCAATAAAAGGAACCTGGGCTTCTTGGAGAAATGCCTATTTCTAGGACTGGGCCAGGGAAACAATTCCAAAAGACCTCACTGATGGAGGCATTGCAAAGAGATACAGGAGTAAACTGAAAGAGCTCCCAAGGGCCAAAACTGGAACAATTCGAGCAACAATATAAAGATGAATTGGATAATAACCCAAAGTATAAAATAAATATTCATGAGTTTAAACAGATATAAATCAATGATTCAATAAATAAATGAGAATAGATAAATCTCTCATGCAGAAGAAACTGAAATAACTTAGGTAAATATGCTGCCCTCAAGGAGGAGGAGCACAATTCCCCACTCTTTTGAGTATGGCCTGTGCATACTGACTTCCTTCCAAAGAGTACAGAATGGAATGAGAGGAAAAGAGTAACTCCACAGTGAAGGAACCTGACAAACACCCCCTCAGGTTGTTGATCAAAGTTACCATCAACAGTGATAATTCATGTTGATAATAAGTACCCATCATATGATGGGCTGAGATTGACACTCTAATGCTGTGGTCTTCTTCTCCAAAACCCACAACCCAGTATAATCATGAGAATACATCAGATAATTCCCAATTGAGGGACAGTCTGTAAGGTTCCTGACCAGCTGTCCTCAAAACGGTTAAGGTCATCAAAAACAAGGAAAGTCTGAGAAGCTGTCACAGCCAAGAGAAGCCTGAGGAGACATGATGACTAAACATCATATGGCATCCTGGATGGGCTCCTGAAACAGAAAAAGAATATTAGGAAAAAAATAGAAAATCTGAATAAAGTATGAACTTTAGTTAATGACAGTGTATCAATATTGATTCATTAATTGTGCCAAATATACCATATTAATGTAGGATGTTAACTGGGGAGACTGGATATGGGGTATATGGGGACTCTCTGTAGCATCTGTCACCATTTTTTTGGTAAATCTAAAACTTATAAAATAAAACTTTGCTTTAAAAATGTAAATGTGTGACCCTGCCAGTAAGTAGAAAATCAATTGTTCATTTTTCAACGCTATGAGATCAGGTACTATTTGAGACAAGCTCAGTGCCAAGTAATAACTAGATATTGAAAAAATAAATGATTGTATGGTTCAATGCATCAAAGAGGCACTTTATTAATAATAATTTGTTAAAAAAAAAGAGTTTGGTTGGAAAAAATAGAAAAAGCTGCTTATGGTTTGAGATACATTAATTCTTTCTGGTCCCTCAGGTACCATTACACGTCCTGGTAAAAAGCAATGGATTAAATCTACCCTGTTCAATACTGTAGTCATCAACTACCCTATGACTACTAAGCACTTGAAATGCAGTTGGACCAAATTGTGATGTGTTATAAATGTGAAATACACGCTGGATTTTGAAGATTTAGTATCAAATAATAATGTGAAATGTTTCAATAATAATTTTTATATTGCTCATATGTTGAAATATTTTGGATACATTGAGTGTGGTGACTTGAAGTGGTATGTATCCCCAGAAAAAGAGGTTCTTTAATCCATTCCAATGAGTGTGAACCCATTGTAAGTTCAATGGGTTTTGAATTGAATTTTGATAAAATCAGTGAAATTTAGACAGACAGAGAGAAAGCCACAGAGGAAGCAGCCCGAAGCTGAAATCAACAGAACTTGGAACTTGGAAGAGAAGGGAGAGACCAGGAGACGCCACCATGTGCCTCGCCATGTGACAAACGTAGGACCAAGGATCGCAGGCAGCCAGTTCCAGAATGCCACAGTCTTCAGGAATAAAGCATCGCCTTGATGCTTTGATGACACCTTGATTTGGAATTTCTTTTAGCCTCAAAATCGTAAGCTAATAAATTCCCATTGTTTCAGCTCATCATTTCATGGTAAGTGCTTTAGCAGCCGTAAGGTAACTAAAACAGTGGGCTAAAATAAATCTGTTATTAAAAGTAATTTCACTTGTTACTTTTCACTTTTTTTTTCTGTGCCTACTAGCAAATTTTAAAGTTACATATATGGCTCACGTTATGTTTTTATTGGATAATGCTGGATTAAATGGATCCCAGGAGCCGAAAAGAGTTGATGATTGCCCCAAAACAAATAGGGTTTCTTCCAGAAAGTGTATATTCAGTTGTGGGTTTTAGGGTTCCTACTACATATAACTGGAAATGGGCTATATTAAGTAATTTCTCTGAGATGACTTTTGTTACCATAACAAACCACCTGCAAAGACAAGAGACTCTCTTAATTTTTCTCCTTATTTTCTTTGAAGATTACACTTAGAAAAGGAATGTTGGAGAGGCACTTCTCGAAGTATTTGTGAGTTTCTCACAAACTATAATTAAAATGTATAATGAAATATGATCCAGTTTATAGAAGACCCTTCTAATACTGGTTTTATTATGGGTTTGCCTTTGAGATAGAGAGATGGCTTCTTTCAAATTCCATTTGCATCAATATTTCTAGTAAGTGTAAAACTATTCTAAGGCAGTATCCACATTATAGTGAAGCAACCAGTCGACAAATGAGATGTTAACAAATCAGTTGTTTGAACTACAGAGTTTCTCAGATAACCAATGTGAACAATGAACAAATGTCTTATTTTACTAAATGGCAATTTCCTCTTGGAAGATGAATAAAAGAGAACAGGTTTCAGTTGGTGTGGACTATGGTGGGAGAATGATTTAGTTTTATTTTTATATATTTTTATATAACTTCTGTGAATACATTATCTTAGAGGTGAAAGAAATAAAAGCCACACAGAATATTTTAGTTTTACATAAGTGATAACAGGTAGAGCAAATCTTAAAATTCCTAAATGTACTAAAGCAAGGGTTCTCAACCTTTTTTGTTTCTGGACCCCTTTGACAATCAGATGAAAACCACGGACTCCTTCTCAAAATGTAGCAGCAGATAGTTTTATGACACTCAACTAGCGTTGGGTCTAACAACTACCGTAATTTTGCAGTATGAGCGAATGTAAGTGATTTTTTGAGATACGCAAGAACTGTAATGTGACATGAAACAAATACTACTGTCATTTATTGCATACATTCATAAGTGAAGGAAATTCTAGATTTCAGTTAGAGGTCAGAAAAAATAAATATAATAAGTTGATTCTTTTTCATTCAATCTCATAGACCAGCTGGTTAAGAATCCCTGTACTAAGGTCTGTCACTATGAGCAAGACAAATAAAACACAATAGGTCAATCTCTTTTCTGAGTAGATCTTAGAAGGAAACTATCCAAAAATAGGTAAGTCCCAGCTTCTCATCTAATAGCCTTGGGGAAAATGGATCAGAGTGGAGTTTGCCCTACTCTGATGGGTAGAATTGAGTGTGGAATGAGGGAATGGGACAGTATAAAAATATCTAATTTATCTTATAATTTAAAATTTGAGCATTTATGCAATTTTACATCCTAAAACTGTAGGGAAAAAAAACAAGGACTACCCATTTGTATATTTACACACAGAGTCAACAGATGAAAAAATGGAGGTACAGAAAGCCCAAGTTAATTTGGGGTCCTGGAATAATGCTCCAGGGTGTTCGTGTGAACTTTCCCTGCCTCTCTTAAAATGCTATCCTCCTTAGACACATCTGACCAGTATACTGGACGGCCACAGGACATCTAATGCCAAGGCAATTAGTCCTCTGTGAAAATCCTGTAAGCACAGGTTGACTGAGTCCAGTTCTCCTCCTTAAGCGGAGGGAAGAAAAGCGGCGGGAAGAAAAGCGGCATCTACCCTTGCTTTGTTAACATCTCTCCTTGAATGGTGTTACTTTGTCTTAGAAGCCCAGTTCAGTCATCTCACGTACCTCTGCATACCCACCAAGCTCCCAAAACAATCACATTTGGCTCAAAGGGAGTGCCTGTACCAGTTCCTATGCACGTGAAGAGCAGGAAAAGTGTCCATTGCATTTCAGCAAAGGAGCAGGACGACATGCCAA
>PVKH010049564.1:0-10085 GCA_004027955.1 Chaetophractus vellerosus | reverse complement strand
GTGCTCAGTTCAATATTCCTTAACTTAATAAATGCACGTTTGAGTGGCTTCAGTTAATGAACAAGTTCTGCACGGATCCTCACTGCCTCTGGCTTGGCATCTGGGCTGGCAGCAATCTTTTCAGCATCTTTGAGGAATCTTCCCTGCAGTGAGTCAGTGCTTCTGCCCCTTCAGCTGGTGCAGCACTCCCGGGATTTGGGATTTGGGGAAAGCGGATAGATTCCATGGATTGTCACCAGGGGGAGCAGTGGGCGCCTCCTGTGGCTGCTTGTGGAGACACTGGGTCTGGCAGCCACCAGTTGACAGGGCGTGGGGGTGGGGTGGAGGGCTGGAGAGCCTCCTTTGGTTTCCCAAAGGCAGGTGTCTCCAAGAGCTTGTTAGAACTCCAGAATGTTGCTTGAAAACCACCCAGACTGGAGTTTGGGGGTATCGTTTCCCCCTTCTCTAATCTCAGAGATGTTTTATCAGTTTATACTGGTTAAAGTGGTTTGGAAAGAAGCCAGCTCTGTGCTAGCTGGGAGCTGAGCTAAATCAACAGTGGCAGTTAACATTGACCACGTGCTTTTGATATGCCGGGAACTGTGCAAAATTCTTTCCATGGATGATCTGAATCTTCGCAGAGACTCAGTCATGCAGGTTCTAAGGTGTCTGCACTTCACAGGCAGACGGAGTCAGGGAGGTGGGCGCCCCTGTCCCCGCCCCGCGGAGGGAGTGGAGCAGGGACTTGATCTCGTGCTCTCTGCCGCCGGAACACGGCTCTTAACTGGCACTCTCTGAATTTGAGGTGCCTGGTTTAGAAGGAAGATTTCCAGGTGATAATCGACATTAACATAGCGTGTGAGGGTGCCCAGTGAGCGAGCATTTCCTACTAGTTTTCTGTGGTTTTCCTGACAAATGGCACTAACCAGGGGTTTATAGCCAGCAGACCCATGTCGTCTCCGTGTCGTCTCGCGGTTCTGCACCCTGAAGTCCACAGTCAAGGCTCCGCAGGGTCACGCTCCCCCGGAGGCGCCAGGGATCCCTCCTGCCTTCTCAGGCTGTGCTGGCCCCGGGCGGCCCCTGGCTGGGGGCCGCGTCCTTCCAGGCTCTCTCCCCTTCTCCCGGCCTTCTCCTTCTATGAGAACCTTGTCACTGGACTTAGGGTTCACTGCTGAATCCAGGGCCATCTCATGTAGGGTCCTGAACTGAATTACTTCTGCAAAGCCCTTTCCACAGACTGGGTCACGTTCCCAGGGGCCCGGGGCCAGGGCTCGGGCACCTATTCGGGGGCCACTATTCAACTCACCCCCACGTTCCTTCATGTGTTCAATGTGTTGATACCTGAAGGAGGCAGGCGCCTGGGAAGGGCAGTTTGTTGAGAGCTGCCGTGTCCATGTGACGAGAGCTGACCACTCTTGGACGCCTTCTGCCTGCCAGGCACGGGCCGCGTGTCAGTGCGCCGCCCTCACAGTCCTGCAGGGTAGGTCCTGCCGCCATCCCCATCGCACGGATGAGAACTGGGGAGCGACTGGGTAACGTGGCCAAGGTAGGAAGCCAGTAAGGGGTGGGGCCAGGGCTGAGCCGGCACTTTGGCTCCTGCGCTCCTAAGCGCTTGGCTTCTCTCTGCTTCCCCCGCAACCCTGACCTCAAAGCCCCCCTTGCAGGTCACATGTGAGGGGCCTGAGTCACGCAGGTGAATGGTCACACAGCCTGTCACTGGGGGCTTGGGCGCCAGGCCACTGCTGCTGCTTACAAAACATATTTTTTTTTCTGTTTTAAAATGATTTAAATTTTTATTTTTAAGATTTCCAACATTTACAAATACTCCATATCTGCCAAGCAGTAACTCCCACTTCTCCCTTTTCCCATGCCCTGGTAACCTCTAATCTACTTTCTGTCTCTAAGAATTGGCTATTTCTAGATATTTCATCTAAGTGAAATCCCGCAGCCTTTGTGCTGACGTGCCTTGCTTATTCACTCAGCATAATGTTTTCAAGGTTCATCGTCCAATCTGCAGAGCGGCTCAGAACTTCATTTCTTCTTATGGCTGAATAATATTCCATTTGCATATGGACCGCATTTTCTTTATCCATTAATCTCTTGATGGACACTTGGCTTGTTTCCACTTTTTGGCTATGGTGACTAATGCTGCTTTGAACATCAGTGTCTAAGTATCTGTTTGAGTCCCCATTTTCAAATCTTGTGGGTACATATCCAGGAGTGGAATTGCCATGTCATATGGTAATTCTGCATTTAACCTTTTGAAGGACTACCATAGTGCTTCCTGCAGCAGCTGTACCGATTGACATTCTCACCAGCAAAGCAGGAGGGTTCCCACTTCTCCAGTGTCTCAACAGCACTGCTCTTTTCTGTTTTTGAACATAACAGCCATTCTTGTGGTGTGAAGTGGTGTCTCATTGTGCTTCTGATTTGCATTTCCCTAAGGCCGATGATGTTGAGCATCTTTGTCAAATGCTTATTGGCCATTTGTATATCCCTCTGGTCAGTTGTCTGGTCAAGTTCTTTGCCTTTTTTTTAAAAAAATTGGGTTGTCTTTTAAACTCTGCATTATAAGAGTTCTTTCTGTATTCTGGATATTAAGCCCTTTCAGATATATGGTTGGTATCTGTTTTCTCCCATCCTGTAGGTTGTCTTTTCAATGTATCGATACTATCCTATGAAGCACAAAAGTTGTTAACGTTGATGAAATTGAACTTCCCTATGGCTTCTCTTGATGCTTATGCTTTTGGTGTCATATCTAAGCTTGCATTGCCAGAGCCAAGGTCCTGATTTGCTCCTATGTTATCACCTAAGGATTTTATGGCTTTAGTTCTTATGTTTAAGCCCTTGATTCAGTTTGGTTTAATTATTGTATACAGTGTGAGGTAGGGGTCCAACTTCATTCTTTTGCAAGTGGAGATCCAGTTTTCCCAGCACTGTTTGTTAAAGAGACTATTCCTTCCCCATGGCATGTACTTGGCACCCTTGTCAAAAATCACTTGGCCATTCCATCAGCTGTATGGGATCGAAGGCCCCGCTCAATTAGAGGTGGATTGGGCATCACCATCCCGGAATCCTCAGGACTGGGGAGTGAACTATGGACTAGAGTGGACTTTATGCTACTATAGACATATTGTGATTCTAGCACTGGAAGAAATTACGTAGATGTGGAGGCAGTGACCACTGGAGGCTCTGGGGCAGAGAGAGGGAATAACAGTTGTAATATGGGGGCTTTTTCGGGACTTGGGAATCATCCTGAATGACACTGCAACAACAGATATAGACCATTTGATATCATCTCATAACATGCAGAGCTGTGTGGGAGAGAGTGTAGACTACAATGTGAACTATGGTCCATGCTCAGTGGCAAAGCCCCAGGATGCATTTATCAATTGCAATGAATGTGCCACACTAATGAAGGATATTGTTTATGTGGGAGGGTGTGGGAGGCATGAGGAGTGGGACATATGAGAATACCTATATTTTTTGTGTAACGTTTATGTAATCTATGTATCCTTCAAAGATTTTTTTTTAAAATTACCAAAAAAAAAAATCACTTGGCCATAGATGTGGTGGCCTGTTCTGGACTTTTAGTACTATTCCATCAAGCTCTTTGTCAATCCTTTGTGCCAGTACCACATTGTTTTGATTACTTTAGCTTTGTATGTTTTGAAATCAAAGTGTGAGACCTCCAATCTTATTCTTCTATTTCAAAATTGTTTTGGCAATTTTTATCCCCTTGCAATTCTACATGGATTTGAGGATTAGCTTTTCCATTTCTGCAAAAGAAAAAAAGCGAATGGAAATTTTATAGGGATTGAATCTGTAGATTGTTTTGGATAATATTGACATCTTAAGAATATTAAGTCTTGCAGTCTGTGAACAACATGGGTTATCTTCCCATTTACTTAGGTCTTCTTTCATTTCTTTTAGTAGTGGTTTATAATTGTCAGTATTCTATTAATGTGGTATATTACTTTGTTTTGTATGTTGAACTACCCTTGCATTCCTGGGATAACTCTCACTTGGTCATGGTGCATAATACTTTAAATATACTGTTGGATCCGGTTTGCTAGTATTTTTAAAAAGGATTTTTGTATCATATTCATCAGGGAAATTCGTCTGTAATTTTATTTTCTTGTGCTGTCTTTATCCAGTTTTGGTATCAGGGTAATGCTGGCCTCAAAGAATAAATTAGGAAATGTTCCCTCCTTCTGAATATTTTGGAAGAGTTTGAGAAGGATTGGTGTTAATTCTTTAAATGTTTGGTGGAATTTACCAGTGAAGCCATCTGGCCCTAGGCGTTTCTTGGTGGGAGGATTTTGATTATTGATTTTATCTCCTTAGTTGTTATAGATTGGTGAGATATTTTATTTCTTCTTGGGTCAGTTTAGGTGATGCATGTGTTTCTAGGAATTTGGCCAGTTCATCTGGGCTATCTAATTTGTTGGCAGATAGTCGTTCAGAGCATTCTCTTAGGATGTTTTTCCTTTCTGTAAGGTCGGTAATGATGTCACCATTATCATTTCCAATTTTCAAGTCGATTGCTTCTTACTCCAGGTATGGTGCCCTTCCCACTGTGCCAAATCAGCTCATATCAAATGGGCCTACTTTTTATATTGGGTGAGCAACGTTGTGTTCATATTACATTGCCTTACCTGGTGGCTTGCTTCCTGCAGGCACTTGAACATATGTACTGAATGAACAATGCCGTAGACATTATATTCCATGAAATTTATCCTTAGGGGACCTGTTGAAACCATCTTTGCTGAAGCATTAACGTTCTTTTCAGAGCTTCTTCTTGTACCCCATCGCAAATAGAATTTATTCCTAAATCCCATGGTGATATTTGGAAGCGAAATCACTATGGTTGAAGCTACTGTGATTTTTGTCAATAAATGAAATTCTAATACCTGTGAAATTTTCCCAGTTAGCTTCCTTACTGGGGAATTTTCCTCGCCATTTGCTTTTTGCCCAGAAGAAGTTGAAGTTCAGCCTGGGCTGAAGGTTCCTCCATTGACGTCTTTTGACTCAGTTTCCCCACTGTCACCTGGCCTGCTTTTTCACAGGCTGTGTCCTCCAGCAGTGCTTGAAGAGCTGAGGCTGGGGGTGAGCTCAGGCTTAAGTTCAGGTTCCATGAGGTCCCTTGGAGATTGAGGAAGAGATGTCGAGCCCCACTGTCGTCATTTCTCGGGTTTGGAACTCAGAGCAGTCGGTCCTGGGGTATGCGTTCATGTGTCAGCTGCCTGTGGGGGAGTTACCCCAGCACCCAGGGCAGGGGGAGAGGGCAGGAAGAGGTGCAGGTCTTGGGAACTCTGACCTTTAAAGCAAGCTGAGCAAGACAGGTCTGCAAAGAAGATGGAAACCAAGAAATCATCTGGGGTGGGGGCGGGAGAACAACTGGAGACTGGTAATCTGGAAGTCAAGAGAAGAGCTTCAAGAAGCAGGGGGTAGGCGACAATTTCAGAGGCGGGGGGTGGAATCAAGGATGGGAGGACAGAAAAATGCCTGTTGGATTTGATTCATGGAGAGCCTGGGGGACCTTTACGGGAACTGGCTGGGTGGAGGAGTGGGGGCTGTGGCCAGATTGCAGAGGGGTAAGGAGGGAGTGGGGGACAAGGAAACAGAGATGGGGAGCAGTCAACTCGGCAAAGCTGTGTAGCCGCGGAGGGCGGGGAAGAGTGGAGGCTGGAGGGACACGGAGGGGGCCAGGATTGGATTTTATTTCATGGAGGTGAGAGGGACCTGAGAGTTCATCAGTTTCAACGGGAAGGTCTGGTGGAACCTGTGGGGTACTTGAGCCTAGTGCTTTCTGCCTCCTGTATTTGCACCCTAACCCCTGTGCTCAGGCTGGGGTGAAGGGGAACGGGCTGTCCTCGGCAGGGCCTGGCCCTGCCGTGGCCGAGCTCAGTGGACACAGGCCTTTCCCAGGGCTGAGGCACACCTCGGGGTGACTGCTTGTTCTTTCTCTTTTTCAGATGGATGAGATCAAAGGGAAGGATCGGGTGATTCTGGCGTTGGAGAAAGAACTTGGCGTGCAGACCGGTCAAACGCAGAAGCTGCTGCTCCAGAAGGAAGCTTTGGACGAGCAGTTGGTTCAAGTGAAAGAGGCTGAGCGGTACCACAGCAGTCCAAAGAAAGAGCTCCCGCCTGGCATAGGAGACATGTCAGAGCTCATGGGAGTCCAGGTGAGCGGCGGGGTGGGGGCAGCCGCTCACGCAGGGACTGGCCCCCAGGACGCTGCCTGCCCACCCGCCCACCCCTTCCTCCTTCTCCCGGTCGTTCTTGCAGTCAGCGCGCCCGCCTTCCTGCTTCCTCTCACCCTTTCTCTTATCCCCCTAAGCTCCCCCTCTCCCTCCCTCCTCTCCACCCTTTCATCTGTCTGTCCATCCCTCCCTCCTCCCTCCTCCTTCCCTGCACAGATTTTCTAACGTTCCCTAGATGCCGTGCTCGTGCTAGGCACTGAGGATATGGAGATGGGAAACGGGCTGCCTTTGCCCTCAGTGGTCTCAGAGCTCAGCTGAAAAGAAAGAAAATGGAGACATGAGTGCAGGGTCCACACAGTCAGAGCCGGGAGGGGCGGTCAGTAAAGGAAGTGACCAGGTTAGCGTCCTGCCAGGAGGGTAGGTGCTTAGCCAGCAGCAAGGGCAACAGCTTGGTACGCCACGGAGGCACAGGAGGCTGTCGCATTCATTCATTCATTCATTCAATAAATATCCGAGCATCTGTTAAGATTGCTGTGCTAGACACCATATTAGATATTAGGTCTGGCATTCCAGTGGTGAGCAAGTTGGACGTAGTCCCTGCCCTTAAGGAGTGTTCTAGCAAGTCTCGGGAGCTGTGAGTGTGGTGCAGCCTGGGCTGTGAGGGGCCTTAGGAAGAGACAGAGTCGGGGGCTCCATCCTGAGGGTCCCCGTGGACGAGACCCAGATGTTTGGGGCCATGGAAGGTCATGATGGCGGTCACCTTTGACGTGAAGTCTTCCGGCAAGTCCCTGCCAGGGCCTGGGGGGCCATCCACGTTGCGTGGCCTCAGGGACCCCCAGACCTGTACGGCCCTCCCAGTAGGGATTGCCCCATGATGTCATGTGAATTTTATAAGAAAGGTTTATGCATGTTTTGAGAGATTTAAGCTTCCTTTTTTCAAAAATGGAGGTAAAATTCACATAACAGACAAGCATTTTAAAGCGAACAGTCTGGTGGCGTTTAGCGCATTCCACCTAGCCTCGCACCCACTGAGGAGCCACGCCCCTCCCGCCCTCCCCCCAGCTCCCGGCAGACCCCGCCTGCCCTCTGCCACCAGGGATCGGCCTCTTCTGGAGATGTCCTATGAAAGGAGCCCGCGTATGTGCCCTTCGTGTCTGCTGCTTTCTCTTGGCCTAACGTTTTGAGGTTTGGCCACGTTGTAGCGTGTACTCGGACTTCCTTGCCTTTTGTGGCTGAATAGTATTCCGTCACATGGACGTGCCACGGTTTGTATCCACTCGTCCAGTGACGGGCCCGTGGCGGTTTCCGCCTTTGGCTGTTGTGAATAGCGCTGCCGTGAGCACGTGCTGCAGGTTTCTACGTGGACACGTTCCGTTCCTCTTGGACTTAGACCCCGGAGAGGGACTTTGTGTTTAACATCTTGAGAAACGCATTGTATGTTCCCTCCAGCAACGTGCAGCTTCTTCAAGTGGTTTTGGGTCCTGCTTCTTAGAAGTACATTTGTGTCTTGGCTTCTTTTTTAGGATCAGCATATGGATGAGCGAGATGTGAGGCGGTTTCAGCTCAAAATTGCTGAACTGAACTCGGTGATACGGAAGCTGGAGGACAGGAATACCCTCTTGGCAGATGAGAGGAACGAACTGGTACGTCGGCTCCCGCGAGGCGGACGGCACCTTAGAGGGCACGGGGCGGGGTTTGGAGGCCAGGAAGCATGTGTTAAGCAGAAAATTAAGGGAGAGGCCATCTGGGTTTCTTTACTTTCTAATTTCTTTCTGACTAAAAACCTAACCCACAAGTTGAAGAAATTTGTTGCTGCCCTTGGTTTCTCAGGAATTTATCCTGAGCAAACCACTGGGTCAGTCCGTGGCGAGTACGGGGAAGAGGTGCATTGCTGTGTTGTTTATGATGGCAAACCTCAGAAGCCCCAGCCGTCCAACACGAAAGCATTGGTCACAGTCATCCCGAATGTTCATACGGTGGCGTCCACGCAGTCATTGAGAGTGACACCGTAGCATATTTAATTGACATGGAAATTTGCTCACGATATATTAACTGATAAAAGCAGCTTACGGAACAGAAATGCCTTGTCATCCCAGACATGAGAAGTTCTCTCTGGTGGGGTGATTATGGATTATTTTGATTTTTTGCTTATTTATTTACTTTCTTTTGCATAAAATTTTTTAGATTCTATTTTTAAAAATAAAGACTTAGATTTCTGGTTAAAAATAAAGTTCTGGTAAAATTAAGCATATTTCTTGAATGTGGTTAAATTTGCTGGAGAGACAGCTAAACTAATGTTTTATGCAGTGGTAGTCAATACATAAATGTGACAAATGCTTCAGAGTTTCTGTTTATTCTACTTTTTATGGAAGTAAATGTGTCTACAGAATATTTGAAGGAATGGTGGATGAAAAATGCTAAAAAAAACCACACCTCTTATTTCACGATTTTAAGAGAACCAAAGTAAATTAATTTCCTTCCAGTACTTTTTATTTTTTATTTTTTTCATTTTTATTTTTTTTGTTACATATCCCCCCCTTTCTGCTTGCTCTTGCTGTGTTCATTTTTGTGTTCTTTTGTGTCTGCTCTGTCTTCCCCCCCATTGCGGCGACGCACTGAGTCAGCTCACTGTGCAGGTGGCTCTGCTCCGTTCGCGGGTGGCTTTTTTGCTTCATTCATAGACGGCTTTTTGCTTCCATTCGCAGGTGGCTTGCCCTGCCTGTGGCGGCTTTTTGCCCTGCCCATGGTGGCTCTGCCCCGCCCATCGCGGCTTGCCCTTTCAAGGTGGTCTGCCTGCCCGGAGAGGTCTCCGGGAACCAAACCCGGGGCCTCCCATGTGGTGAACCAGCGTCCTATCCACTGGGCTACGGCCGGCTCCCTTCCAGTACTTTTTAAAGGCACACTTTCTTTAACTTTATTCCAATTGTGCATTTAATATTATGTTGCCACTTTTACCTAAATACTCATGAGCTAATAAAAATACTCATGAGCTACATAGTATTTTATTGTGTAGATGAGAAAAAGAATACAAGCTGCTTCAAGTAATTCCGACAACAAGTATTTAATTGGCCCTTCAATCTTAGAATCATGTGGTAACTACTATTAACAGTTTGGAGTGATTCTTATGAACTTTTAGTGCTTATATAAGCATATCACCCACTCTGAGACTTTTGTAGTTAACAAAATGGAATTTTCCACCCTGTGCATTATCCTGCATCTTGCTTTTTTCACTTAATTTATCAGTTTCAGCATTCCCTATCCACATGTAAAGATCTGCCTGTCCTTTTTCATGGCTGTGTCGTATTCCGTCGTGTGAACGTGTTACAGTTTATCTGCCCATTCCCCTAATGATGGGTATTTGGGCTTTCGAGCTCCTTTGCTGTTATAAACCTGCTGACTTGAAGATCCTTCTCTGCCTCGACACCCTGAACCTTTCTTTCTGTGGGGTAGATAGGTACATCCATTTTTACTTTTAATGGATGCCAGCAGAGTACTTTATCTTTACTTTCACAGCCTGATGGCCAGAGGTGGGGGCTGCGGCCAGCTGTGTTTGTTTCTTGGTTCTAGCACTGTCTTTGTGACCTCGCGCGCGTTGCCTCACCTCTTCGTGCCCAGGGTCCTTGTCTGTAAAATGGGGACGGTGATGGTGGCCCCCCCAGAGTGTTGTGGTGAGGGTTAAATGAGAGCGGATGTGGGAAAAGGCTTTGCGTCCGGGAGCACGATTAGTACTTGATAACAGCCACAGCTGCTCTTGTGGTCGTCGTCTCGATGGCTATTTAGTGCTTTCTAAATTTTGCCATTAAAAATAATCCCAGGGCTCTCTCTGCCTGGAGGAGCCCGCACCAAATCTTGGTGTGTATTTCCGTCTTTCTCTCCCATTTCTCAGCAAGCTCTGTTCTT
>PVKH010049563.1:0-10084 GCA_004027955.1 Chaetophractus vellerosus | reverse complement strand
ACCTTTCTCTTTTACTTTGGCACCTTTACTGGCATTATTCTCCCTATATGTTCAGTTCGATTCTACAGACATTTATGTGTCAGACAGTGTTCTGAATCTGCCAAGATGAAAAGGGCAGGATCTCTCAGGAAACTTTTAACACCTGGAATGTTCTTTCTTATTCCTGTAACTCCCTCACCTCATCTGCTTAATGAACATCTAGTCATCTTCGAAGTCTTAGCTGAGTGTCACAGCAGCTTTAAAGGCTTTCCTGGTTTTGCTAAGCCAGAACTCTATCCTGCACTTATTTCTATAACGTCTAGAACAGTGCTGCACAAAATGCCAGTTCAGTATGGGATAAGGAGCTTGTGCCAAAATTTAAATGGATGCACTGTTTCTTTTATCAAGAAAGTCTTAATTCAAAATTAATGTCAGCCGAAACAGACAATGTGCTTAATGTTGTTACAAGTAACAGACACTTGGCAGAACAACAGTTGGTCTAGACTCCAGAAGGAAAGAATAAATAGACTGGAGAAGTGGTAGAATTTTGGACATACAGTTGCTGGGAATTTAGAAACTGAATAATGCAAGAAAGAGTTATAGCCAGTAAGCCAACAAAGAAAATAATTTGGAATCAGAAAAAGGAATCCATAAGGAAACAGAAAAAAAAAAAAAGGAAACTAATAACTGCTGGCTAAATTTAAACCCAACCTGTTCAATAAATATGTTAAATGTAAATGGTCTCAAAACCCAATTAAAAGAGAGAAATTGTCAGATTGGATGAAAAAAGATGATCCAACAATATGCTGAGCACAAGACAACCACTTTAAATATAAAGACACAAAAGGTAAAAAGTAAATGGACAGCAAAAGATATATCATACTTGACATTGCAGTGACCCGTATATTTTGTATATTTTGTCATAACTTACAAAATTGTGTGGGGCAAAGTATATTTTGTATATTTTGTCTTAAGTTACAAAATTGTGTGGGACAAAGTGTAAACTATAATGTAAACTGTAGTCCATGCTTAGTAGCAATGCTTCAAAATGAGTTCATCAATTGTAACAAATGTGCCACACTAATGAAGAATGTTGGTGACGTGGGAAAGTGTGGGAGGGGGAAGGCATGGGGCATATGGGAATACCTTATATTTTTTATGTAACATTTATGTAATCTAAAGCTTCTTTAAATAATAAAAATTAAAAAAGAAAGGGAAAAACTGCCAGCCAAGAACTCTGTATCCAGCAAAGCTGTCCTTCAAAAATGAGGGTGAGTTCAAAGTCTTCACAGACAAACAAAAACTGATAGAATATGTTACCAAAAGACCAGATTTGCAAGAGATACTAAAGGGGGTGCTGTAGCCCAAAAGGAAAAATCAAGGGCGAGAGATTTGGAGAAGAGTTTAGAAATGAAGACTATTAGGAAGGGTAAACTAAAGGATAAGAAGACAGACAATAGAAAAATATGACCACAGAGAGCCAAAGGACAAAATGGATGAAGCAATTCAAAATTTTCACATCTATCCAATAAACCTTGAAATAAGGAAAGAAGACCTCTCTTGGGCAAGAATACTCCAGGAGCAGCAGAAATTGGCACAGAGGAGTAAAAAGAGTGAATCATCAGCAGAAGTA
Source organism: Chaetophractus vellerosus (assembly GCA_004027955.1). NCBI lineage: Eukaryota > Metazoa > Chordata > Mammalia > Cingulata > Chlamyphoridae > Chaetophractus > Chaetophractus vellerosus. Next base: position 8,472 of record PVKH010049563.1, on the reverse strand, counting down.
ACAGATTTCTCACCAAAATCAATTCCTGACTATAACTTTAAAACTGATGAGATTGTTGCTGTTTGTGTAGCTATTGCTGAGAAACAGAAGACAGCTTCAACAAATAAAACAATGGTTATCGTGTCTGGCTTCTGGGACTGTAGAGGCTATAACTGAGAAGGAAGATGGTGCTCCAACATCAGGTAGCTCTGTTTTCATCAAAGCCCGATGAAGGAAAATGCATAGCATGAATTATTTGAATCGGTCTTTTTTGATTATCATTTAAAGTTTTAGACATAGGGACATTTATTACAAAATTCCTGCTTGTAAGATAAGTTTTTCAGATGAAGCATATAAATCTAAATGGTAGCATTATTGTATTATATTTGGACTATGCTTTGATACATTATGGTTTATACTTAAGATTAGAATTCTGAGCAAAATGTTTTTGATGTATAAACTTAATTTAATCCAAATATATGGATGGATACATTTTAAAGACATAACTTGATAAAGAAAATTCTTGAATAATTAAATAACTTGGTCAATGTTATTAAAATGCAGACTCATTGACTTTTGTTTTATAATAAAGGAAATAAGTGGTTGCTTTCTCTCCTAGAAATATACTCTTGTTACTATTCACTGTTTTCCTTGTTTCTGTAGAGTAAGTTTGTCACATGGCTTAAACGTTTTTAACATTAATTTTGTTTCAAAGTTGTGGTTTTGTTATATGTGGAATCTTTGATAGGTCAGCCAAAAATGCATGCAAATGTGAACACCCTGAAGATTCTCTAAATTCTGCTTTGTGCTTAAGTTTTTGGCTTTAAAGAAGTTATAACAGCAGTAGTTGCCTCCTTCAGTATTTGTTAGATGTGTGAAGTACTGATTAATGTGACAATGATGGTTTTATTTTTTAGATTATTACTGTAGGTAGGTTAGTACTTACCACAAGTACTAAGTCATTTTTTAAATGTGCATTTTCAAAATGAGTGGCTTTTACCTCATAATAAATTGTACTGCTACATTTAAAAATAATAGAGGATGATATGGAGAGGAGTGTAATACATGGGAATCCCTCATACTTTTTATGTAACTTTTCTGTCATCTAAAACCTCATTAAAAATAAAGTTTATTATATTTAAAATTTTAATTATAAAATAAGATATACCATAATAACACTAATCAAAAAAAAGATGAAATGTTTTTATTAATATCAGATTTCACAGCAAAGAATATTACCAGGGATATAAAGGGTCATTTCACAATGGTAAAGGGGCAAATTCATTAAGACAGCAAAAAATCCTAAATGTGTATTTTCCCAATAAGAGAGTTTCAAAATAAATGAAGAAAGAACTGATTGATGAGCTAAAGAAATAAACAAATCCATAGTTATACTTAGAAATTTCAACACCTCTCACTCAATAATGGATCGAATAAGTAGACAAAAAGTCCATAAGCGTATAGAAGATTTGAACGACATAATCAACCAGCTTGACCTAAGTGACATTTATAAAACACACCATCAAGGGAGGTGGATGTTGCTCAAGCGATTGGGCTTCTGCCTGCCATATGGGAGGACACAAGTTTGATCCCTGGAGCCTCCTGGTAAAAGGGTGTGCCAGGCTCAAGCAGTGAGATGATGATGCAACAAAAGAACTGAGGAACTGAGGTCGTACAAGCAACAGGGTACCCCTTTCCCACATTGGAGGTCCCCAGGATGGAATCCTGGTGAAGCCTAGAGGAGAAAAACAAGAAGAGAAGACAAAAAGAAACAGACACAGAAAATCACACAGAGAATGGACCCAGACAGCCAAAACAGCAGGATGGGGGAGAGGAGGGGAAGAAAAATTTAAAACAAAACAAAAAAACCCCACAACATCCCAAACCAGCATAATATACATTCTGTTTACGTGGACATAGAACATTTACCATGATATACTACATTCTGACCCACAAAGAAAGTCTCAATCCATTTTAAAGGATTCAGATCATCCAAAGTGTGCTCTCTGACCACAATGGAATTAAATTAGAATTCAATAACAGAAAGTTCTCTGAAAAATTCCCAAATACTTGGAAACTAAATAATGAACTACTAAATAAACCATGGGGTAAAATGAGTAAAAAGGGAAATTAAAAAGTATTTTGAATTGAAAGGAAAATGAGAGACAACATATCTAAAGGGTAGGATGCAGTTAAAGCAAGACTTAGAGGGAAATGTATAGCACTAAGTGACTATATTAGAAAAGAAAAAGATCTCTAATCAATGATCTCAACTGCTACTCTAAGAAACTAGGAAAAGAAGAGCAAATGAAGCACAAAGTAAGCAGAAGAAAGAAAATAATAAACATCAGAACAGAAGTTAATAAAATAAATACAGAAAACTATAGATAAGATTGATAAAATTTACAAATCTTTAGCTAGACTTATCAGGAAAAAAAATCACATGACAAATTACCAAAATCAGAAGTAAGAGAGGTGACTTTACTAAAATTTCTACAGGTTTCAAAAGGATAATAAAGGAACAATTGAAATAGAAAATGTATTTATCTATACAAAAGAATATTGTGAAACACATTGGTTTCAGGGGAAATGATGACAAATTTTCAACTCTGAGACTATCTTAATGAATTTACTACACTTCAAAGTAAAGAAAAATGTTGTATGTATACAGGAACAAAAAGCAATTCAATTACAATTGTGGCATCAGGCAGCATTTAATGCAAGAAGATGGTAGAACAATGTCCATAACATGTTAAGAAAAAGAAAGTGGAACACAAAAATTTTCTACTGGACAAGTTATTGTTAATACAGAGGCAATATGAAAACCCAGGAAATAAAATACCCATGAGCCCTTCTAAGTGAAAATGAAACCCATTCAACTGAGAGATGAATCCATAAATAGAGTTCACAAATAGAAAAGGACTGGTACTAGCATCAGAATTATTTTTATAAATAATTTTCTTAGAAAAATGCTTTGATAAGCACTTAAAGGTAGTGTAGTGTTTCTTACCTTCACAGACTTTTCCATATTTATATATTTTCTCGACTATTACTTATTTACTATGTTTCTTTAAAATAACTTTCTCTTTAATTTAAATTCATTTGTTTTAAAAGGGAGCTTGTTATCATTAGCCTAAAAGCAAAATTGGCATCAGTTGCAATAAATAGAAGGTAGCCAAACATAAAAATAAAATCAATGAAACCAAAACAATGTTATTAATATCTAACCAGAGACTGTTGCCAATTTTTACAGAGCTGAGCTTAAAGCCTATCTCTCTGACAGAAAAGGAGATCGGCAAGGTTATATGCCTGTTGTCACCAAACTGAGACTTCCTCTTGGAATAATTATCTTTTCTAATAAATAGAATGCAATGTCTTATTGTGTGAATGGATGTAATTTAATGCCGTGTCTTTGTATCCCTTAAATCACCTCTCCTGGGGAAATAAGGATAGAAGATGAGACCCTGTAAACACAGCAAATGAAAAATCATCCTGAATGGGACAATGAACAAAATGCTTTTGTTCCTCCTAAGACAAAGATGAAAAGGTACATAGTAGAAAAGGAGAATGGGTAGGGGAATAAATGAGACAATGGAATGCTTTTAAGATGGAAATTAATTTGGGTGAAGATTCCCTGGTGGCTGGTCAGCAAAATGACAATTTGAACATGGGGATGTCAGATGTTATATTTGAAATCATTTAAATTGCTAGAATGTAAAACCTTCCTCTATCTTTGCCCAGATCTTTGATAAGGCTATTACAAACACAAACACATACACACACTCATACACAACTTTTTCAACTCTCCTGTTTGTATGTATGCATGTATGTATTATATTTTTACTCCAAGTGCGTATTTTCTTCCCTTCATGAAATGCTAGAATTTTGATCCATGCAAGACCCCATTTTGTCTTATTTGTTCCTTTATTTAACTTAACCTTATATTTTTAGGACTATCCATATTACTGCATGTAACTCAACTTCATTCCTTCCCGCTGCTAGACAGTAATCCATCTTATACATATACAGACATACTTCAGTTCCAGTCCACCGCAATAAAGCAATTACAGCAATAAAGCAAGTCATGTGAATTTTTTGGTTTCCCAGTACATATAAAAGTCATGTTTACACTATACTCTACTAAGTGTGCAATAGCGTTATGTCTAAAAAACAATGTACATACCTTAATTAAAAGTACTTTATTGTTAAAAATGCTGACATTCTTCTAAGCCATAATTTTTTCATGGTGGAGGATCTTGCCTCAGTATTAATGGCTTCCGATTGATCGGGGAGGTGGCTGCTAAATGCTGGGGTAGCTGTGGCAATTTCTTAAAATAAGACAATAATGAAATTTGCCACATTGATTGACTCTTCCTTTCACAAAAGATTTCTCCATAGTATGCGATGCTGTTTGATAGCATTTTACCCACTAGAACTTCCTTCAAAACTGGAGTCAATCCTCTCAAATCCTGCCTCTGCTTTTTCAACATCTTCAACAACAATAGATTCCATCTCAAGAAACCACTTTCTTTGCTCATTCTTAAGAAGCAACTCCTCATTCATTAAAGTTTTATCAAGAGATTGCACCGATTCAGTCACATTTTCAGACTCCATTTCTAATTCTCCTTTTCTTGCTATTTCTACCACATCTGCAGATATTTCCTCCACTGAAGTCTCGAACCCCTCAAAGTCATCCATGAGGGTTGGAATCAATTGCTTCCAAACTCCTGTTCATGTTGATAATTTTGACTTTTTTCCATGAATCAAGGATGTTCTTAATGGCACCTAGAAAGCTTTTGGTTTACTTTGCTCACATTAATCAAAGGAATCTTTATCTATAGCTGCTGTAGTTTCATGAAATGTATTTCTAAAATAATAAGATTTGAAAGCCAAAATGATTCTTTGATCCATGGACTACAGAATGGATGCTGTGTTAGCAGGCAAGAAAACAACATTTGTCTCATTGTGCATTTCCATAAGAGCTCTTGGGTGACCAGATGCCTTGTCAATAAGTAGTAATATTTTGAAAGGAATATTTACTTCTGAACTGTAGGTCTCAATAGTGGGCTTAAAATATTCAGGAAACCATGTTGTTAACAGATATGCTGTCATTCAGGCTTTGTTGTTCCATTGATAAAGAGCAGGCAGAGTAGATTTAGCACAATTCCGAAGTGTCATAGGAATTTTGGAATGATAAATGAGCACTGGCTTCAACTTAAAGTCACCAGCTGCATTAGCCCCTAACAAGACAGTCAGCCTGTCCTTTGAAGCTTTGAAGCCAGTCATTGACTTCTCCTCTCTAGCTATGAGAATCCTAGATGGCATCTTCTTCCAGTAGAAATTTGTTTTGTCTCCATGAACATCTATTGTTTAGTGTAGCCACCTTCATCAATTATCTTAGCTAGATCTTCTGGATAACTTGCTGCAGCTTCTACAGTAGCACTTGCTGTTTCACCTTGCAGCAAGGTAGAGATGGCTTCTTTCCTTAACCCTCATGAACCAACCTCTTCTAGCTTCAAATTTTTCTTTTGCAGCTTACTCATCTTTCTCATCCTTCATAGAATTGAAGAGAGTGAAAGCCTTGCTCTGGATTAGGCTTTGGTTTAGGGGAATATTATGATTGGTTCGATCTTCTATCTAGACCATTAAAACTTTCTCCATAACTTCAATAAGGCTGTTGCACTTTCTTATCATTAGTTGTTCACTGAAGTAGCAATTTTAAGTTCCTTAAGGAGTGCCAGCTAGCCCCCCAAAATGGCTAGACCAATTCTACTTCCACCAGTAGTGCATCGGGTTCCCATTTCTTCTCATCCTTGCTGGTGCTTAATATATGATTTCCTAATTTTTGGTAATTGAATGGGTACAAAATACCATCTTATTATTTCCTTAAGTTTGCATTTCTCTGATTATTAGTAAGATTAAGTTTCTTTCCCTATACCTATTGGCTAGTCATATTTCCTTTTCTCTGTATTACCTATGCATGTTCCCAGTTTTCTTTTGGGTGTCCATATTTTTCTTGCTGTTGTGCCAGATATTATTCCTTTATTACTTGTAGACATTAAAAATATCTTCCAGTTTATCAGATTTCTGTTAGTGTCTCATGACATCCTTTGCTGAACAGAAATCTTTCATTTCAATGTGTTCAAATCAATTTCCCCCTTTATGAATTTTCACAAGACTATTAAGCAAATAATCTTGTTCTAATGCTTTAAATGATTTTCCCCCTGAAGACACTTGGCCCTTCAGAAAACAGTTTCTATTCTTGTAAGTGAATAAGAAGAGAGAGAGAAAGAGATCCCAAAACATGAATTAGCAATTAACAACAGCAAAGACAGACAAATGACCAAAGAATATGTTCAAACTCACTAGTAAAGAAATAACTTAAAATTAACACAACAATGAAACAATTCATTTCCCAAATTGGCAAGGATTAAAATAATTAGAATTTTAAAAATTAAAATAAATAATGCATGGGTGTGGGTGAACAGATAGGAAAATGAGATTCATAATCTACTGGTGGATGAATATATTGTAAAAATAGTTTAGGGGGGAACTTTGGCAATATTAAATATCCCTGACTTGTGTCTACAATCTTGACTTAGTAATTTATCATCTAAAAATGTACCTCAAGGAGATAATCACGATAGTGCTCAAAGATTTTTCAAATTAAGGTAGATTGATGGCATTGACAATCCCATTTAAGGATGTCAATCGATGGTCTTTGCAATGTAGCTTTGCAGCTCCTCCCATCAAGAGGTGGAGTCTGTTTCCCACCCCTTGAATATGGGCTGGTCTTGTGACTTGCTCTGTCTGATAAAACGCGGTGGGGGTTATGATGTACTAGTTCCTAGCCTGAGCCTCAGGAGATCTTGCGTGCTTGCAACTCTCTTGACGTCTGTGACCACCACATGAGAAAGTCCAAGCTATCCTGCTGGAGGATGAAAAACCACAGGGAGCAAAAAAGAATCAGACAAGATGAAGCCGCCCCAACTTGACCCTCTAGCAGTCCACAGATGCATGAGCCAGCCCAGCCAAGACCAGTAGAACCCTCCAGCCAACCAAGAGATTTGTGGAAATAATAAATGGTTGTTGGTTTAAGCCAGTAAGTTTTGGGCTGCATTGTCACAGAGCCATAGATAACTGATACAATATTATAGTGAAAACTTGGAAACCACCTAAATATCCCCAAAGAGAGAACTAGCTGGATAAATTTTGCATGTCTGTAAAGTCATATATTAAATGATTTTTATTTAAAAAACATGTATATGAGAAAGCATTTAGTAAATATTGTTGGGTGAAAGAAGCTAGTGACCAAATAGTATGTGCAGTATAAAGCCATTAGATAAAATTTAGCTTTGCATAGAAAAAAAGATTGGAAGCAAATATACAGTAACAGAGCTGAGCATATATCAATAGTGGTTTTCTTCAGGAAGTAATATAATCAATTGTTTTTAATTTTTTGAACTTTTTCTATATTTTCTAGCTTTTCTGCAATTATATTTCTTCTGTAAAAACAAATATTCTGGCCACACTGAGATTTTTGTTACCACTTAAATGTAGAATAGACATTGGAAGAATTTTTAATTTATATTTTAGTTTGTACTTTATCAATCTAAAATAAGAATCAGAAAGAAAATAGAGGAATTTTAGAACCTATGCAAAACTTAGTCTAAGGGGTGGGGAATAATGAATCTCACACAGCCTAGCAAAATCACATCTTACTAAGTGACTTTTTTCCCCTTCTGGCATTTACTCCATGGTAGCAGTTGAAAGCAAGGTTTTCACAGAGCATGCAGGGACACCTCTAGCCTTATATTCAGACCCATTCTAGCCTTCCTAGAATCCATTTTTGACATAATTGCCAGCATAAGCTTTTAAAAACCTAAGTCAATTGTAACATTCTGCTACATAAAACTCTCCATAGACTTCGTTTTTTTCATTTTTTTAAAAGGAGGTACCAGAGATTAAACCCAAGACTCGTACATGGGAAGCAGATGCTCAACCACTGAGCTACATCCTCTTCCCTCTTTTTGTTTTTTTAACTTTTTAAAATAAACTTTTATTTTTGAATCATTTTAGATTCACAGAAAAATTGTGCAGTACAGAGAGTTCCCATATACCATATACCCAAGTTCTCCTATTACATTAATATGGTACATTTGTTACAGTTAATGAAGCAATATTAATACATAAAATTAACTTAAGTTTTAATTAGCTTGGTTAAGTTTTAATTAACTTAGTTTTATTCTCATTTCCTTAGGGTTTTATCTAATATCCTTTTTTTTTGTTGTTGTTCCAGTATCTCTTCCAGAGTACTAGACTACATTTAGTTGTTTTATCTCTTTAGGCTCCTCTTGGCCGTGACACTTTCTCAGACATTATTTGATTTTGATGACCTTGACAATTTTGAGGAGTACTGGTCAGGTATTTTGTAGAATGTGTCTCACTGAAATTTTTAATTTTTTTGTATTAGAGAAGTTGTGGGTTTACAGA
>PVKH010049562.1:0-10086 GCA_004027955.1 Chaetophractus vellerosus | reverse complement strand
AAGGACGAGCTGGGAAATTCTCTCCGAATGTTGAAATCAGTTCCCTTTTATAAGCAGTCAACTGAATGGATAACAGCGTCATCCATTCTTCATCCAATCTTGCTGATTGATGCAGATGCAATTAGCCCCAGGCTTGCTGGACCCAACAGCTGGGCACAATTACCTGGCCGAGTTGACACATTAGCCTAGCCATCACACGGATGGATGGATCAATAGACAGAGGGATGGATGAAGAATTGTGATGCCATGCCACTCTTGCCCTTGAAAAGCTCACAGACTAGTTGAGGGGTCACGATACATCTAAAATAATTTGCAAGTAGAGAAAACAATCTTTGCTGAAGCATCCAATTGAAGGTATCATTGTAGAGTCCAATGCTTTCAGGAGGCCAGGAGCATACTCCTTGCAGATCTCCAACTATAGGAAGTCAAGTTAACTCTGGGCTCCCACTGCTGTGTTCTGAAATCCATTGCTGCTGGGGCCACACTTCAGCTGCCGGTCACTGGGCACAGCAGGGTAACCAAGGCAGGCTGGTTCCTGGGCGATAGTGGACTCCTCGACAGTTGGCTTTGGCTGAGGATTCCCCAATAGCCATGCCAACCCTTCCTTAAACTCCCCGACAGTCTAGGATGCTTTCACCCAACCTTCCTTCCCTCGACCCTTCCCTTGGGGCCAGACTTACATCAAGGGCTGATGGCTCTCCCACTTCTCTGGCTCCCTCCCCTTTTTATCCCACATGGGCATTTCCCCTAATAAAATCCTGGCCTGTTTAATCCCATCTTGGTGTCTAGAGGACCCAGATTCGCACAGCTCTTCATGTTTAAAGAGTTCACTGTGGGATAGAGAAGTCAGAATAGGCTTAATGAAGGAGGTGGCACTTCATGGACTTTCCTTACAGGGTACAGCCAGAGAGGGGGCAGATTCCTGGTTAGGGCGATAGAAGGCACAGATTAAGCTGCTGGCTCTATCTTCACTGAAACTCTTCTCCTGCACCTAACACAGTGGCCAGCACCTGGTAATCCCTCACTGGATCTTGTAAAATAAATGAATGAGCAAAGACTCACTTCCTAGAGCACCAGAATGCCCTGTGCTTGCCTGTGTTCTAGAAACTGGCACTCTTTGCTGCTAAAGAAACAGTTACTCATTTATCTCTGTCCCTAGGTGGTTTGCTTCTTGAGGGCAAGGAGATCTTATTCCAGAGACCCAGAGACCTGGTTTATAGTTGGCGCCCAGAGAGGGATTGAATAGAAGGAACAATCACGGCTGAGGGAGAAACTGGTCGTGAAGGGATTATATCTCAGTGGCAGCTCCTGGCTAAAGGTGGGCGTGGGATTTCCAGCTGTTGGTCAGGTAAGTTTGCCTGTTTGTAAAGTATGCAGAGGAAGAGCTGGCCTCATCCTGGTACCGCGGCCAGCTCCTGACTTTGCAGCTAACATTCTGTGGTCACGTGAGGACTTCTCATCTGAGGGTGCCCTGTATTTTTCAAAGTCCCACCACACACGTGATTTTGTGGGAGCCTCATAGCTTCACAGCATGGAGAGGTCAGCTATTATCCCGGATTTTACAGATGCAGTGGACATCTGTGGTTTAGGCTACCCTCACCCACCAACCCTTCTGTTGGTAACAGCACCCTGATTTTGTGTTGAGGAACACTTCTTCCCCATTGGGTTGTCCTGTGGGATTGTCCATTAAGGGGCTCCACCCTCTCCTGGCCAAGGGACAGTCACGTCACTTGAATCAGGCCAATCAGACACTCTTCCTGGAATGTGAATCTCGCATTGTGAGACATGGTAATTAAAAACAGTTGGGGCTGATTCATACCTAATGCTCAAGCCTGGAAGATTCTGTTCATTAGTTTCTGCTACGTGGATCCCTGAGCTGCCCTTGTTCCTGTTTCTGGGTTTGAATCTCCAACACATGCCAACCGTGTGACCTGGGGCAAGTTCTTCAGCTTTTTTGAGCCCCAATTATCTCATCTGTAAGTAGGGATGATAATTCCCAGCACATGAGTTGGTTGGGTTCCATGAAAGAATGCATATCCTTGCTTAGCGCAAGGACTTAGCTCCATAAAAGTAGATGTATAGTGCTTGAGTATAGCTTTAGTTCCTAAGCTCATAAGATGTGACTTGCCCACATTCACACGACAGTCAGTGACAGAGCAGCACCAGGGCCAGACTGCGCAACTCCTGTTCCCTTGCTTGAGAGAGACAGAAATGACCTGGGAGTTCTTTACCTGCTCATTCCAGTGGACAAGAGAGTTTTTGCATCCGCTATTTTGACATCTTGCCCCTGAGTCTGTTCTTGGTAGTGAGAGAGCTCTTTACTCCCCAACCATTCTTGTTTAGCCACAAAGTTGCTTTAAGGAAGGATGAGCTTTACCTCAACATAGGAAATGGAGAGGGGCAGGGAAACCCTAATCCAAGGACAGTTTAGAATCAACTTTGAGCTTTTCTTGGGTTACAACATCTTACCGCGTAGGACTTTTTTGTGAAGATTTAATGAGTCTACAAGCACGGGCACGGTTCCTGGCACATAGTGAGGATGTAGTTGACTGCAACTGTCACCACTATCATAACTGATAGGTGCTATAGTGATGTGAATTCAAAGGATTTCAGAATGGTCCGGCAACCCCCACTCTTTCAACCCACCCCTAAACGCTGCCCTACCTGCTCCTGCAGCCTGAAATTCCTTGAAGAAGGTCCAAGCTCTTTTCTTCTACCTCACCTTTCAGCTGGAGCAGAAAGGCTGGCTGGGGAAGCTGGAGGCAGCCTCAGAGCCTCTGAGCACATGAGCCACAGCTCCCATCGTCTCTGGGCCTGAGCCCTGGAGGACCTCCAGGCTTGGAACCCCAGAACTCTCTGTCCCTTCCCTCAGTAGACTCTATATTTTAAAGCCGTTCTAAGCTGAGAAGTAGCTGGGGGGGTGGGTAGCAAGGCATGAATCCCCAGTCCCACTGGAGGGAAAGTTGGGAGTCTGGCATTCTCAGCTGGAAAACCCCACCATGGTTGGTCATTTGGTGCTAACCAGGCCCTTGTCAGGGACGCACAGATGAGTAGAACAAGGTTCTTGCCCTCCAGGGCTTCTGCAGCCTCTGATGGTGGTACCAAGTTCCCATGCCTACTCTACTTTCAGTGGACCATTCTTTGCAAGCTCAGGCTCTGCAGCTGGTGGGGAAAGGTGTTCCATGCATATGTGGAGAAGGAAGGGGGAGGAGGAGAAGTCCGTGTCCTGAGCCCAGGCAGACATGCCACCATGCCGCCATGCCGTCAAGCCGTAGAGGCCCAGGGCAGCTTTGCCCACTTCCTGGCCGTCATGAGGGGGCAGGGAAAGGGCATGGCTCGAACACCCCACCACACCCTGCAGCTTCATGCTGCAAAGCCCTCTGGGAAACCCCCCAGGCCCCTTCTCCAGCGAGCCCCTCAGGCAGCCCAGGCCACTGCCCCCACTCCCACCCCCGTCCAGCCGGACAGGCCCAGCTGGCCTCCCACCTGTGCCCACCATGGGCTCCTTGAAGGTGCCCTTATCCTTTAAAAGAACTGTCTCCAGCACTCTTTTCCCTCAAAGGGCACCTGACCCGCTGCTTAACCCCATTTCATGATGTTTGTGTGTTTTTAAAGATAGCACAGGGGGGGCCAGGTGGGTTTTTAAATGGTCTTTTTGTGTTCTTATAAACGCTACTGCTTTATGAGGCAGGAAGGATCCCCAGGGAGCTTATTATCTGGAGAGGTCACCTGGCTAAAAATACACCCCGTTCACTCCCCGGTGGAGATAAGAGATCTGCGAAGGAGGTCGGGAGAGATGGGGGGCGGCAAACCTGCACGTGGGAGGCAGCCACAGGTCTCTTCCTCAGTCGGCAGCCAGAGCCAGGATGCAGGACACATCCGAGTGGGGATTCCTCCATGGCAGCTCTGCCACTGTGCTGCCACTGAGCCCAGGTGGCGTGAAAGCCGGTTTTACCTCCACCCTGCAGCCCATTGGGAAAGAGCCAGACTGCTGCCTGTGGCCCCACTGCTGCCAGCTCTGGGAGACCCACGGACAGGGCAACCTCCCCTTGGAGCAAGGCGCAAGCCACCAGCAGCACTGGTGGCCACGGCGACCTTCATTCAGCACTTTCTCTGGACTGCACTAACTGGTTTAATCCTCACCGTAGTGTAAGATGCCATTATTATCTCCGTTTGGCAAAAGAGGAAACTGAGATGCAGAAGAGAGGTTAAGTAGGTAACCCAAGATCACACAGCTAACGAGTGGCGGAAGATTCCGTGGCCCAGAAGGACCGTGGGGCTGCCCGGGGTCCCATAATTAATTGTTCCCATAGTTGGTGGATTTATAGGCCCGTGTGGAGGGAAGGGGGGAGCACTGGTGCTAGTGGAGTGTGAAGGCAGCAAGAAGAAAGCTTGCTTGCAATAAAAGTAACCATAATCATAACCCCAGTGACGTCCCCGAGGACCTAGTGTGGGCCAGGTGCTTCACGTGGTATTTCATTCTCACAAACCCGTGACAAGGTGGGTATGACTGATGCCATCACTGGGCCTGAGTCCACTAAAAATAGACCTCCAGGTGGCCGGGCTCAGCTACTCCAGGGCCCACCACACCTGCTGAGCATCCTCCTCTGTCCATTGCCTCGTGGAGGACCGGCTGCCCCCTGGCCTCCTCGGTCCCTCCTGTGCAGGCTCTCAAGCCTGGGCTTTGCCCACCCAGCACCCTGTCAGTGCCTGGCCCACCTGCCCAGCCTTCTGGCCAGACACCTCCTCCTCCTGCTCCCCAGGCTGGCTGAGCAGAGTCAGGGGGCGGGGGTGGGAGCTATTGGGGGCCTGATTCCTTGGCCAGGCTCAGTTCCACTTCCAGCATGTGCTGTCACGGGCATGCTAGGTGCAGGCTTTGTCACAGGTCCCAGCGATGGCCTGGGGGGACCCCACTGCCCCAGCACCTCCCCACCCCCACCACTGCACTCTTCCCCAGGGCTCAGCATCCGGGTGTCCATCCAGGAAGTTTCTCCTTCCTCCCCATGCAATCTGGCCTTGGCCAGGGAGCATTCCCGAGGGTGGTTTCCGGAACCGCTGGGCCATGGAAACGCCACCCTCTGCTCCCCTCCAGCCCCAGCGCCACCTCAAGGTCATTCCCAAGTGACCTTCCTGCCCTGGGATCAGAGCCATTCCCACACTGAGCCAGCCCCCTCCTCTCCCTTCCTCCCTCTCTCCTCAGTTCCTCCCACTCTCCGGAAGGGAAGAAGGTCTGTCACCAGGCCCCACAATTGATGAATAGCCCAGCTTTCACTGATGATTCCTCCTCCGAAAGCTGTAGCCCAAAGCTCTGGGTAAACACAGTGGCTTTCCTTAAATGAACAGCCTCCCCACAGAGTAAAGTTGGTGACCGAGAACTGCTGGCCCTGGCAACTGTTTTCACCTTTTCCCTCTGGGTTCTCTCTGGGGCCAAGTGTGTGGAAACAGCTTGGGAACCTATGTTCCCAGTGGACCCATGGGCCCTTGCTCTCCTTTAGCCATTCTCACCCTCTCTTGAGCCTGAGGAGCCCCCCCGACTGCACCCCTCCTACTGTTCCCTGGGATGGCTAGTTCTTAGTTCTCTGAGCTGACAGCTCCTGGTCCCTGGTTCCTGCTGCTGCTGACCCTTGAAATGGCTCTGGCCACCCAACCTGACCAGGGACAAAGATAACCCAGACTGGCGCCCTGTGCTTTGGTTTAACCCATAGTTCTCTACTGTCCTTTTGGCACTCTTGGATCTGGAAGGCCAAACAGTCCTACTTCTGACATTTCGCCCTCCCTGTCTCCATAATGAGCTTGAGCCCGCTTTCCTGCTTCCAACCTCACAAACATGCCTCCCCCCAGTTTCAGGCTCTATCCAGAAAGGTGCCTTTCCTTCCATCTGGGCCCTGGGGAGCTTGGGGACAGAGCCCACAGCACAAGCTCAAAAAAGTCTTGGTGATTGAGGCAGCAGGATTGAGGGTCACAAAACCAGAGGGAGGGGTGGTCTTAGCCCTGTGCTCTCAGTGGGACCTTCAGGTGGGACCTTTACCCTGGCCTCCGCCCCTACCCAGACCGCCACATCAGATGCCACAGAGGATATTTTTGGATATTGATTTTTCTCTTTTATCTTTCCCCCACATTCAAGCAGGAGCCGTTTGAAAGTCTTGCTGGGTTTTTATTTGCTCAAAGATCTAGGACAATTTGGGGGACTTTGCAGAGGAGATAAATAGAGAAGATTTACTGGGATGGACAAAAGGTCCTGGGGGAGCAGTGGGGAGCAGGTTCCCCAGCATCACCAGCTCCAAAACCAGAAGTGATTCCTCCAGCAGGAGAGGGGGAGGCCCCCAGCAGCAGGAGCCCCAACCCTGCTTCCTGGCAAGGCATGTGAAGACAGCAAGACCTGGGGAGGACACCCCCCCTCCCACCCCCATGTTGCAGCAGGCATTTGGGGCCATCAGCACTAGGGCTCTGGGCCTAAAGGGCAGGGAAGAGGGGAAGAATGAAATTCAGACAGAGAGAAGGCGACAGATGGAGCAGCCAGAGGCTGAAGTCAACAGAACCCAGCAGAGGAAGGGTAGACCAGGAGATGCCACCATGTGCCTCAACATGTGTCTTGCCATGTGGCAAACTAAGGACCAGGGATCACCAGCAACCAGCCCCAGATCTCCCCCAGTTTTGGGGGAGAAAGCATCACCTTGATTTGGACTTTCTTTTAGCTTCAAAACCATAAGCTAATAAATTCCCTTTGTTTAACATGACCCATTTCATGATATTATTTGAGCTGCCTAGGAAGCTAAAATAGCCACCATTACTGACCCATCTACTATTGATGGATATTTAGGTACTTTTGCTTAATAAAGATAGTGTTGCAATGGAAATTTTAGTATGTATCTTTTGGCTAACATATGTATGCATTTCTGTTGGGTATATACCTTGGAGTGGAATTGCTGTGTCACAGGGTAGGTATATGTTTAAATTTAGTAGATACTGCTACTGTTTGCCATGTTGCCAATCCACCCCCATCCACTCTCCACCCTGCTCTGTGCCCCTGAAGCCAACCTCTGTGGACTACGTCAGTGGACGCTCTTGCTCTCTGGAGACAAGCTGGCTTTTGGCTTTGGGACACTGGCTGGAGATGGATGGAGGGAGGGAGGAGGGCAAGTTGGGGATATGTATTCTCTCCCTGCACGGTTGCTGTGGGCTGCCCATGTCCCTGCCCTGAAAGCCACAGCTCCTGTCAGGGGAGCCTTCCACAGAGCCCACGGTCTCAGGTTCTGGTACCTACCCCCTGTCCTGCTCAGGCCTGGGGGGTGCTGACCTTCATGGCTTTCCTGGACCCCACTCACAACTTTGTCAAGAGTCCCTTTAGTCACTCTTTTCAAATAACCCAATTTAACTGTTCTGTGTTTCCTGCTAGACCCTGAAAGATGCAGGGGATGGGGGTGGGGAGGCTGTAACCTGTGCTGGGCAAGAGCCAGCGTTTCGGTGGCAAACAACCATGTTTTATTTAGCAGCATTAACTTGGGCAAGTTACTTAAGTCCTCAAGCCTCAACTTCCTCTTCTGTAAAATGGAGACAATACCAGTATCTTCTTCAGATACTTGATCAGAGAAGGAAATGGGTCAATGGCTATTAGCACAGAGCCTGGCACGGGCTAAGATGCCCTCAACTGTAGGCGCTATTTATTGGCAGCATGGCGAGGGCTCTGCGTATAAGAGGAGCTGGTTTGCTCCTTTTCCTCGCCTCCTTGGCGTCCTCTCCATTGAGATCAGCAGCTGAAGGGCCCTCGGGCAAGTGGCTGGAACAGGAGTAGAACAGGGAATTACTCAGCACCTGTTCTGGGCTTGAGGGCTTGGCAAAGGGCACAGATGCCTAAGAGAGGAACCTCCTCTTCCGAGTTGACCCCCAGGGAACCACAGGATGAGGGGCCTATTGAACCTGAACAACAGAAGTCTTGGCCGCTCAGACACCTGAGCCTCCTGCCCTATGGTGGGGGGTGGATCCATTCCACCTAGTTGTGGGGACAGACCTGGTGTCAGGAAATGGGTGTTCCTCCCAGCTCTAGATCCTGTGCAACTCCCATGGATAACAAGTGAGCCTCCTTCACGCTTATCTCCGGAGGCTGCTGGGGTATGACAGGAAGAGCATCGGCCCTGGGGGCTGCACAGACCTAGGCATGACTCCTGCTTGCTGGCTGGGGGCCTGGGCAAGTCACGTGACTTCCCTGGGCCTCAGCTCCTTCTTCTGCGTTTTGGGTCAAATGGGGACAGTGGCGACTCAAACTTTAAAAGAAAAAATAAATAAGTATGTAACACCTGGAGTGCAGGAGTGCAGCTGAGTGGTGAAGGTCTGGTGGGGCCTGGTCTGGGACCGGGTGTGTCTCGGGGCAGGGGGGATGGGGGTCCAGCCGAGAAGACACCCCAGTGGGTGGAGTAGAGGGGGCATCTGGGAGCAGCAGGATGTGAAACTGGAGAGGCAGGTTGTGTCCAAGCCACCCTCTCTGATGGGGCAGTGGGAAGGCACAGGTGACAGACAGGGGTGTGGACGAACCCTGGGACAGTGTCAACAGCCACATTCCTTCACTCACTTAACGTCATTCAAGGACGATTGATGAGTGCCAGTGACATTTCAGACCTGCAGCAGGTGTGGGGACACAGCAGGAAAAAGATACAAGGCCTGGCCTCAAGGAGATAAGTCACACATGGCCTGCATGGAAAGACCAGGTGCATTTGAGGGGCCAGGGCTCTCTCATGAGCTCTGCAATCTGGGGCAAATGACTTGAATTTTCTGGATCTTTCCCTCACCTGCAGGGATGATGACTCCACTTCCTTCCAGGGTCGATCTGGATGCATAACATGCAAAATGACAATAGAAAATATTTAACATTCTCTGAGCATCAATAATATTATTGGCTACATTATTGATATTCATTTGCATGTCTGTAAACTTAATAGAGCTTAATGGTAGCTTTCCTATCGAAACACTTCCATCTGTGCACAATAAAATATTTGCGCTGAACTGTCTTTAGTAGCCAAATATTGAAAACAACCTAAGTGCCCATCAGAGAGGAGTGTTTAACTATGGTATGTCCATACTGTGGAATATTATGTAGCAGTATAAAAGAAGGAGGTAAGCTCAGATTTACTGTCATGGAACAATCACCATGACAGAGCATAAAATGAAAAGAGAAAGTTGCAAAATAGGTACAGAATGGTCCCATTTCAGTGAATCTACAGAAAAGATCTAGAAGGTTTCACAGCAAAGTGATTTAACTGTGGTTACCTCCGGAGAGGTTGGGGTTAAGAAGGGTGGACTTAAGGGGAGTTCACTTTATCCGTAGTGTATAAATTCATGAATCCATGTTATTACTGAGTAATCAAAAATAAATTTAAAGAAATGACTTGAAACATTTAAAATGAAAAAAGAAGTAAAAAAGAAGACAAAAGAAAGAAAGGGAGAGAGAGGCAGGCAGGCAGGCAGGCAGGAAGACGAGGCAGAAGCAGGTAGCCCTGCCATAAAGCAGGTGTTATACAACAAAACTTGGGCTCTGTGGTCCGCAGCCTTTGTTGGTGACTCTACGTGAGGTGCTCTCAGGACACTTAGCCCGGGGACACAGCGAGGCTGGGAAGCCCCAACTTCAGCGCTGCAGCCTGTGGACTTGGGGGTGGAGTGGTGTTACCCTGGAATGTCTCTGAGATCTGTGAGCCTGGGATGGGCGGGTGGGCTCGAAGGCAGGAAGTTCTTGGTTAGGAAACCTGTGGGTGTGCCCGCTTGCCTCTCTCAGCCTCATTGACTGCTGGTTAATTTCCAGAACCCAGAGCCCGGGTTTCTAAAGAGCATCTGGGGCCCGGCTAGATAGCTCAGTGGATAAAGAGCACGCTGGGATACCACATGGGAGGCCCCGGGTTCGGTTCCCGGGGACCTCTCCTAGCGGGCAGACCGCCTTGAGAATGGCAAGCCGCCATGGGCGGGCCAGAGCCGCCGTGGGCAGGGCAAAAAAAGCTGCCACGGACAGGGCAAAAGCCACCACAGGCAGGGCAGGTCACCCGAGTATGGAGCACAGCCAGCCACCCACGAACTGAAGCAAGAGCCGGCCGTGAATAGAAG